>JAHFWF010000056.1:600000-859811 GCA_022545495.1 Chrysanthemum lavandulifolium
ACTTTTATTTCTTGAAGGTTAACTTTTGTTTCGACAAAAGTGGGGAGAAGAAGTAAAACTTAGGGCTTTCAAAACATACATCTATTCTTAAGTTTTACTCATTATAACATTATGTTTTGTCATCAACAAAAGGGAGATTGTTAATACAAATAAACCGTAAAAATGTTTATTAATATTTTGTGATCTCTTTGTATTTTGTTGATAACAAATATAATGTTATCTTAAGTACAATTATAAGGATACATGTTATTTTGTAAAGCATTTACATATATCCATTTAATACAAAATGTTGTAATTAATCATTTGTTGTAATAGTTTATTAGGATGGGTAAAACCACAACCCATGGACCATAACCCATGGATCATAACCCATACCAAGATGGCTAGATACAATGTATACTTTAGATACATTGAATCTAAAAACCCATGGACCAACCCATAACCCATGACCCATAACCAAAACCCATGGGCAAGAGGGCGTCCACGGATCCCTAGGATTACACTTGACGGATCCCAAGTGGGAGGGATCTGTGGGATCCAGAAACATGGAAGAAATTGCCTATAAATAGAGAGCCATTTCTTCATTCTAACTCACCCCTCTTCTTACTAAATCTCTCAAACACTCTCATTCTTTTCTAACATATAGATCACTGATCTAGAGAGTTGTTCTTCTTTCTTTCTATTGTGATTCTCATATAGGTCATTCTCTAAAGCGAGATCACGAGCATTCTACAAGTCATCCAAGCAAGGGTCCTTGATTGATATGTCACTCCAAGATTTCGTAGCAAAGATCTTGTATTTGATATTTCACATATTTGTTGTGTAATAGTCGTGTTGGTTTGGTCCACCGTGTTACGGACTTCGGTATCAGCTTTGCACCGATAAAAAGGTGTAAGCAACGTTGTGAAGGCTTCTCGCCAAGTGAAGGAGTTTGTTGACATAGTGCTTGAACTCTCGAGTAGTGACTCTGGGAGTGGAGTAGGCAAAGAAGGTGTATTTGTAGTTTAACCACTATACATCGGTTGTGTCATTTCTATCCCTTTGCTTTACTTTATTTACTTGCTTTATCATTAGATCTATACTTTTTCTACATCCATAAGATCTCACATATTAACGAATCTAAAGTTTTTGAAACTAACTTAAAATCGGCAAAACTATTCAACCCTCCCTTCTGGTTTTCCACACATAATTTACTGTTATTTAACTGCAAGAAAGGTCGTTTCATTCTATATTTATCCCACAACATGAAACGTTTTTGTAAACATATATATGTAAACATTAATGTACGATGTTAGTTTCTTGGTAGCACGTTTCTTTCCCATGGGGCATGGTTGTTCATCATGACCAAAGAAAGCCTCGTTTGTTTGGCTTAGGGCATCGCCGGTTAAATCAACCGGTTCAGGAGCGTCCCATTTCTTAAAATGACACAAAACCTCCCAAGCGTCATCGAGAGCAAACGGTGATGCTTTGGTTTCCTCACGATACCATTGCTTTGCCCGCTTCATCACATCCATCTCACTTTCCCCGCTCGTTGTTCCGTTGCGCACGCTTGTAATAAGAGTTGAACTTTGTGCATATGTCGCTCAACGTTTGCCACTTGCTTGACATCATATCCTTGTTGCGTTGTTGAAAGTTGAGTCTATTGAACTCATTTGTGACCCGATACCAAAACGTATCTTTCGGGTTGCACCGCCCAACTTCTGATCCTCCGTTACGACTATGTAACACCTTGCAAGTAATTCTTCTCTCGCTGGAGTCCAACGCCCAAGAATAAAACTTCTCTTCATCATCATCGATTGGTTCGGGCTCTGGGTCTTTGGATTTTTTATTTTCATTTAACACGACCTTTGATTTTTGGCGGAGACGTGGGTGTCTCAGAACATCATGTGTTTCAGCTTTGTGAATGTTGTGTGAATTGTAGATTTTGAAAGTTGGAGTTTAAGGTGCTTTGTTGGTTTTGTTGTTGCCAATACAGATATGCTTGATGTTGTTGCCACATTTCTTGGCTCGGAAGCTTAGTGGGTTAGGAAGAGACATGTGGGGTTTGAAGATGAACCCGTTGTCGTTAGATGATGAACCCGGTTCGAGGTATTCCACACAATCACGGAAGATCAAGAATGTATCATCGCTGCCTCCCGATGTTTTTTTTCGGTGAATGAAAGATTGAAGATTGAGAGGATCGAGTAATGGAAGTGTGAAAAATTGGTGTTTAGTTGGGTATTTATAGTGGTAAAAAACGCTTTTGAATTTTTGTTATTAGAACCAGCCGTTAGGGGGTCAAAGTATAAATTTTTTGATTTTTTTTAAAATATAACGGTCACTAGCCCGTTGAGGTGAAAGTGTAACTTTTTTTTTCTCTGTTTAAACCTTTAACGGGCGTTGCCCTTTTAACGCAAGTCCTCCAACGCCCTTTTAACGCAAGTCCTCCAACGGCATAACGCCCGTTAACGACGTTAAATCCACCATAACGCCCGTTATGGCGTTACTAATGTGTATGCTCTTATGGTAACGTCTCTACATTGTAAAGAGTCATGCATTATGTCTGTTTGTATGTATATAGTCTATTCAATGAAGATTCTATGATATTCGTAACTAAAATGAACATTGCATGGTTGCTATAGTGCAATGAAAGTTGAAGGGCCAAAAGGTCTATTACCATTTTACGTATACACTATTGACAACTCTAGTAATTGTAGAGGTTAAACGCAAATATGCAATTACAAGACTCTACGAAAAAGATAGCCTGTAGGTTCTCTATAATAAAGTTCCAATATAATGCAGTGGGAATAGACCTTTTCTTTGAACTTTGGTGTCTCTTTTTTGAAACATATCTACATTGCAATTTATACTACATATATTTATCGTATTAAAAATAAATGCTTATAGCTTTTCTTATTTTATTTGTAATGTATAGATAAAATATTCAAGTTGTTATTGATTTAATTTATGATAATATATCAAGAAAACTATCAGGGAGACTCTTAAAACTAAGTAATATTACATTACGCCTTAAAAAAATTCTTAGTTCTTATACCACAAATCTTATATTACCTCAGTTCTATATTAATTGTTCAGTTTTAACTTTTAGTTTTTTTTTTTTTTTTTTAGATTATAAATATTTTTATTTGTGTTATATAATATTTTATAAAAATTATACCAACGAAAATACATTTAAAACTCAATCCATTCATATATTTTGTATCAAATATTATATAACAAAAACAAAAATATAAGTCAAAATTAAAAAAAAAAATATATACCTAAAAAGGTAAAAGTAGACTGTTAATATAAATGAGCAAAGAATATTCTCTATTGAATTAGAAAATGTAATTTTAAGGCATGCATAAATATATATATATATATTTTTTCTTTTCCTTTTTCTTTTTTCGAAAGGCAAGGCAAGATTTATAAAAAGAGCAGTTTATACGGACCCTTTATAGAGGGTTTTCAATCATTACACGCATAAAAAAGTTTTATAATATGCAATACAGTATTATACTATTTGTTTCACGGTTTTACAATTGACACATAATAACGGTTTTTATAACATATCCCTTTATGAAAACCTAAAACCAAAGTACAAACAAACCATGATAACCAAACAGTCCGAACAAAGGAAATTGATATGTACAATGTTAATAGCGAAAGGCAAGGCACAAATATGTACAACGTTTATAGCATAGAACGAATATGAAATTTGAAGCCACTAGGGGAACTAGGCTATATATATTCAGCCAATAAAAAGGTTTTTCTTTTTCACCCACCACATGGGTTGATTAAGAAAAGCAACCCCACATATCAAATTAGAGTAAAATATACTAATATTATATTTGGTTTTGCTGTAAGTTGGTGACCCCACTATAATACTCTAAAGTCTTGATTCTAGCTTATATATTTTTATAACTATTGGCTAAATTATACCATAGATTAGCTAGTATGTTCCTTAACCTTTCGCTACTTAGGTATTTTAAATTTTAGTATCTACATGAAAGAATATGTTATTATCACTGAAATTATCTTATTGAACATTATAAGTATATCTTTTAAATGATTACATAACACAGACCTATAGTTAATGCTGGTTTTTTATAGGTAAATTCCATTTTAATTTTTTATAGTGTCGGATATATACACTCAACCATCTATCAAACCACTATTATAGTAAAGCAGGGTTTTCCAAGCTTTATAGGGGAAAAGTTGAGAAAAAGCATACTCCATTTAAAAAAGTATAATTTCTTTTTGTATGTTAAAGAAAAGTGTATATAAAGTTCCAAATAACACTAAAAACAGTGGACATCCATATTCATAGTTCATTGGCAATTTTATTTTATAATAGTGTAAAGGATTTATTAAATTGAAAACTAGTACAAATTTAAAGATATTTTAAGAGTACTTCTTTTAATTTCTAAATACTATATCTAATCAGAGATTAGATGGTTAGAAAGATTTTGAGAAAGTTAAAATAAATGTTTTGCAAGAGGTGGTCTGATAACATGTCGAGACATGACTATTTATACCGGGATATTTGTTATTATTTAATGGAAACATTTTCTTTCATTTCCTTTTTCGCTTGTAGGAAAAAAGAATAGCTTTATTTCCACAAAACAACGAAAAATTTAAAAACGCTAGTTTGAGAAATATGTGTTTGTGTTTTCCATTTTGCAAAACTAGAAAACATGTTTAAGTGTTTGTTTTCTATCTCAATTCTCTATTCACTTTTGTAATATTATAAAAACATCTTCAAAACATAAAAACAAATATTATAAACTAACAAACTAAATAATAAAATAACTAAAAAAAGAAAAAAACATAAAAAAATGGACGAAAACGTAAAAAAAACAGACGAAACATGAAAGAACGGACGAAAACGTAAAAATGTATTTAAAACGTAAAAATCGGAAAACGTAAAAATGTATGAAAACGATAAAACGCATAAACCGTATGAAAACGGATAAAAACCGACGAAAAAGTATAAAAATAGACGAAAAGATATTGAGGGTATTTTAAAGGAAAATAGGTGAAAAAAAAGTGTTTTGTAGTTTTGTGTATTAAAGTTGAAAAAAACAATGGTGTTTTTCCTCAACTAACCGCACCTTTAAATTCTTTATAGTTGTGTTTGATAGAGAGACTAACAGTGAAATGAAATGAAACATAAAAAAGGAAATTCAAAAAGCCAAATCAGTTAAGAAATTTTTAAATTTTTTTGTTTGATAAAAATGAAAAAACAGCCTTAAGAAATAAGAATACCATTTCTTGTGTTTGGTGTGAAGAAAAGATAAACGTATTATTTTTGCTAATTTGGGGGACAATCTGGGTTGCAACTTGCAAGTCCATATAAAGTTAACTCCTAAGCATTATCTGAGTTATTGCACAAAAAATAGCATTTAAACATTGTAATCTAAAAACACAATAAAGAAACATATAGATTCTAGTTTGAATGCAAATTACACTACAAACTATTTCTATCTTTTAGCAACATTAGGTTATGAATAATTAAATGAATTTTTTTATTTTACTTAAAAATCTTTTACAATTATCATATCTGACACTAACAATCTTTAATGACAATAAATTGGTCCTTATCAATTAATTTCAAAATCAAGTCACGTCTTTCCCTAAAATTTTCTAAATGATTTAAATCAATTGAGATCACAAAGCTCAAAAAGTTTGAAATTTTTGATCGGGAGAGAGATCGTGATTTAAATCTCAAATCGATAAAATGGTGATTGTTTCAGTCTTTTAAAGGCACTCCTTCCTCCATGTGCCAAACGATTTCAAACACACGATGCACATGTTGATGGGGAGCATTTATCCAAAATCCATAAGAGCATTTAATGTGGCTTGATTAAGAACCACATTTTCTCCCATGTTTTCTAAACATATTTAAATCACTCGGGATCCAAAATCTCAAAGGGTTTGATATTTTTGATCGAGGGAGAGAATGTGATTTGAATATGAAATCTGATAAAAAGTGATCTTTTACGACTCAAAGTACAGGCTGCTCTCCTATATGTGCTAAATGTTTTTATTAATTGATGCACATATTAAGGGTGAGCATTTCAAAAGATAATAAACTATCGAGGTACAAAGGATTCAATATCTTAAGTACCTTGATTGATTTTGAACTGGTTTTTATATGGCAAGTGTGATCGTGGAAGCACTTCAAAGACCTCCTTCCTCTTCCCAAGCCACTCAAGTTCTCTTAAAAGGACTTGTTTCATTCTCACGGGGTAACCTACATAATCTATCGACTTTCTTTTAGAAATTGTTGATATTGAAGAAGGAGACCCTCTCCCTAGTCTCCGAATTGGAAACCAAAGTGCACTATTGAGTCTAGAGCCAAGAGATCATCTATAAAATCTCATTAGGACACACAATACATGAAGACTTGCTGTTCCACAATGTGGAAAGTAAGAATATATATATTGAGAGTCCTACGCATTATCCTTGTGGTATTGCCAGAACATCCGAGTGATATGTAAAGTATTCACAATGAAGATAAAAATCCTTCTAGAGCCAACATCAAACAAGCTCTTGGTGGGTGACATGTGAGATCCATAATGGATCAAGCTTGTGACAACTGGATAGAAACAATGGGGCGATTCACTCTTGAATCAACCTTGGTCCAGGAAATGAATTGACGAATACTTTTGAAAAACCTTTCGAGGTGCTCTACAATTCTTTTCTCGTGGCACATCGACTGAGCGTTATTTTCTCAAACAAACGTATTTATGATTGAAAATTGATTTTTCTCATAAAACCTTCGTCGTATTTCAAAACTCTTTCTCTTAAGCAATCGCGATTGTTTTTCAAATCAATTTTTCATCAATCGATGAATCTCAATTACCGTTCACTCACTCCGTGTTGTATACTTTGGGACGTTCCGTTTGAGAACGGCTAGATCAAGTCGCGAAACCTCGTCAAAGAGATTCTTAGGAATTCTACCGATCACAGCAAGATTTATCGATCAACGGAAACCGTGGTTCTTGCAACCCCATTCAACGAAAGTGAACAAAGACACTTTCATGTGTTTTATTGCTAACTATTGTTTGCAGGAACATTTGACGGTTGCAGCTGATCGATATTGAGAAGTCAATTCATAACTGCATGCTCACAACACACACTCTTAATTAAAGAAAATCATGACAATCAAAGATATACAACAATGCTTTCGCTACTCTGATGAAAAGATGTCATGATCCAGAAAGTGTGAGCATGTTGGTCCAAAAGTTACAACATCACATGAAGGCGATACAACAAAGGATGATTCAGAGATTTGTTGTGGCTGATGATCTCGAAGAAAGCTCAAAGATCACCAAGTCGTTGATCAGTTCAAAGACCTCCACTGAAAGTAAAAAGTATGCGGACTTTGAAGAATCACTGTTAAAGCACAAAGATTGCAGAAATTGAAGAATTAAAGTCTACGAGCTCAAGCATGAAGTTAACGATAGAATGCTAGGATACAAAATGTAATTCATGGGGTGACCTCCCTTAAGGGGAGATTGTTGGGATTTAGAAAATTCATGTTGAAGTGTCGGTCACCCCAACTATAGTCTAGCATAGGGCTGAGCATGGAAGGTTCAAAACCGAACCGGACCGACAAAACCGACCGAACCGAAAAAAACCAAACCGACCCGATGACCCTTCGGTTTGGTTTCGGTTTTGGTTTTTTACTATTTTCGGTTTCGGTTCGGTTCGGTTCGGTTCGATCCGGTCCGACCCAAAACCGACAAAAACATGCACAAACACACGTAACCCGAACCGAACCGACGGACCCGACACTAAACCGAACCGACCCGACCATATTCGGTTCGGTTTCGGTTTAGGTTTTTTATGGTTTTCGGTTTTCAGTTTTGTCGGTCTGGTTCGGTTCGGTTTTGGACCGACGCTCAGCCCTAGTCTAGCATATGTTAGCTCATAAACATTACGTTATTTATTAGTTATTATCTTAGTTTAGTAATACCATGGAGGACGGACGGGTCTTTACCCACTGTATGCCTGATCTACAGCCCGTAGATGGCGTTTAGTAGTTTATATAAATACCCCTTCCGACTAAGGGAAGGTTTGGTGGTTTCCATTTTAATAAACACACACATAAGTGTTTGTTCTCTCTAGAAAGCTACCCTCTCTACTCTTTCTCTCTCTAAAATGGCTAACATGTTCTTCCATAATTCTAGACCTCCCGAATCATATGAACAACATAAATAATGATCCTATAGTTCACAGCCCCAACTTTTAAATTGTTTTATATTTATTTTGGAGGAAGATACATGCTCGCTTTACTTAAACTCAATGAATTGCTTTACCTGAAAATGTGCATTTCCATGCAAACTGTGCTTTATGATTGATGTGTATGATTATTTAAATGATGTGTTTATCTACCATACTATTGAATGTTTTACTTGCAAACTTAACTGTATAAAGTTACATACGCGAAGATGTTTTCTGAACCACAAAAATGCTTTACTTAAATTATTACGCAGCTTAGCCTAAAGTGGTGTTTGTTTTTCATAAAGAGGCTCTTAATGACCTCTTAATCCGAACCGCTCGACGCGGTCAGACATTTTGGTCGTCGAGACCGTTTGTTTTATTTTCTATTCGACGCGCTCGAGGCGGAAGATCTTAATGGTCTAGACTTGAGAGGGTGTCCGAATGGCTCTGTTGCCTCTTGCGACACAAAAAAAACCAACAAAAAATAGTACGAGCAAGCAAATGTGCGGTTCAAACATGAGTTTTTTCCCATTCGGATCGGTCGATTCGACATTTACGCCTCAGATTGATTCATATGTGCCGCTCAGATTCGAGCCTCTAAAGAACAAACACCACCTAAGTCTTTAGATCCCAAAATGCCCAAACTCATGAACCATCAATTCTGCTGGGAAGCGCGAATGTTATAAATAGATCTACTAGGGGTGACTCCCCCATTCGGTTGGCCATACATGGGTCAAGGCGAAACGTATAGCATGTCGGAACCGTGTGTAATGGGATAACCACTCGCAAAGGGCCCCTTACTAGTATGACTACATTTTGCATACATAAACTGTTGTTGGGAATTATATTTGAGTTGATTATGACAAAATATGAAAGATGAAGGACTTATAAAGATAATTGATGAAGAGAGAAAGACAAGGGACTTACTTGTTAAAGAAGACTTTATTATTTAGTCTCTAGTAGTCAATTGTAACCCTAGACTCTCTAATATATAAAGAGAGGCAGGGAATTAAATTTATTGTGTGTCAAGATGTGAACACCAAAGGTGTGTGTGTGTACAGGCGTTAGGGGAGAATGCCTAGGGTGATGGTTAGTTAGGTAGTTCCTAGGCGTATGTTCATGTAAACGCCTAGGTTAGTGTTTAGTGGTAGAGATGATGACGAAGAACTTTGTTAATAATAACAAACGATGTTTTCTTATTCCGCTGTGCATTATAATCATTGTTATTATTATCCCCTAGAGCTCATAAACGATCTTCACAATTGGTTTCAGAGCGGGGAGCTCTTGATATAGGGATCTACAAGGTTTTTCGAAGAAAAAGATCACAAAATTCGAATCTGGAATTTTTCGTATAGGTTTATGCAGCACTGTTTTCAAGAGGCGACAACTTTTTCGTTAATTGTTGCATCAGGACAAAATTTTAGGTGAACGTTCTCTATATGACAATCTAACTTTTCACCAGAGGTATTGTCGATATTAGCGTTTATGAAAAAGTTACATGCTGTCGAATATGGCTGCTCAAGGAGTTTTTGAAAGTCGATTTTTAAGGTTTTTATGATCTCAACTTCTTTGATTTTGTGCATACTTGTTCTAATTCTTTATGGAAGTTGTTTATACATTGTGTGGTGTCTATGATTCATGGATAGAAGCAGCTTTGAATGTGGTTTACTTGATTCGTGATAAGGAGTTTAGGGTTTCATAAGTCGGTTTAGTGTTTATGAATCCCTTATCATTAATAATTATAACCGACTGGACATCATGGGATAGTTTATTGAAACACTAGGTTGATCGACTTGCATCACAGATTGGAGTTGTGTATATTTGAAACTCTACCTGATTAGGGTTTGCATGCAAGTTACTGATTGTACGCTGATTACGATTGGTTTGTGATCAGTACTTCTTATGACGTATAAGCAACAGATGTTCATTGATTCTGGTTTCATGATGTTTACTCGATACTGCTGTTGTTGGTTGATTACTCAGTTTCCAAACACGTCAAGCTTACTCACACAAGCTAGCCACTTGTGAATGACTAACCGTAAGAAACTTAAACGGCTTTGACATCGATTCTTTGATAATGAAGGCTTAAGGGTATGTCCGTGGATAAACCTCAATATCGATATAAAAATAATCACGAAGATAGATTCAAATTCCTTTAGGAAAAGAATAATAAATCAAATCCGTGTGATCGCAGATACTGATTAGATAACCCGAATCGCTTCCCAACGAAAGCGTGAATCGCCAACGTCGTTCTTGGTTTGGAATTTAATGCTCGATGATTTGATTTGTTTGATTTGATTTTATTAAACTACGGAAATGAGAAAGTAATTAAGGAAATCTATTTTACGGAAATCCTACGTGTAATTACTAAAACGTAATTAATAAATCAGAATAAAATGCAACTACGTCTAAATGATATCCTAAAATGCCTAAAATTAATTTTATACTAAAATGATATGTGAAAACTAATTTAGAATTAAAACTATTTTTGGATTTTTCGGATTTTATTAAAATTAAAACTAATTTTTAACTATTTAAACTAATTTAAAATACTAAAAATTATGAAAATCAAAGAGAAAATATGAATCTATTTTCTAAAAATCTAAAATTACTCAAAGACTTTTTAAAACTATTTTTTATTTTTTGATTAATTTTCTATTTTTTATGAATTTAAAACTATTTAAACCTAATTTAAATTGTGAAAATACCAAATGAAAGTGGAAAAATAAGGAAAAATATTTTTATGCTTTTTATATCTTTCTTAAACTGAGAAAATTGAAAATTGTTTTTTGAACTTTTCTCAATTATTTGCAATAAAAGCTAATTTAAAATGCCTAAAACTAATTTAAATTGAGAAAATAGTAAAAGTGACCAAAAATTATGAAAATCTCAGGAAAATTCTAAAATCTTAATCTAAATCTATGAAAAATAAGAGATATGATGCTTATGTGTGAAATATGAAAGTTGTAGTCTGTTGTTAAGTAATAAAAAGGAAATTAAGCTAGAAAGTGAATTAAGCTACCAAACGGTGGATCAAGCTAATGTGTACTAAAATAAGCTAATTGCAGCTAATTACACCTACTCCTAACAAGCCAAAAGCTCTACTATATGATCTATGCAAACCGCTCACATAACCAATAAGCACTTTAACCCCATCGTTTGAGCATAAGCACAAGCTTCGGTGAGCTTGTGTAAAAACCAATAATGCGGTCTTAAAGGACACCGCAAGCTATAACTAAGCCAAGTAATGAGACTCTAACTCTTTGAAATGAGAACCGCACAAGATCGCAAGTCTGCTCGATTCACACTCGGCTTTGTTGAGTGTGAGCAGGCGATTAACTTATTTGAAAGCGGTGATTTGGAGATCTAAAAGACTTTATCGATTTGACAAAAGCGCTTATCACAACTAGACCAATTGAAAATGTAATTTCCAAAGTTTGAAACACTTGAAACTCGATTTGAATCATAGAGAGAACCTCAAAGTTTGGTGAAAATCTGTTTTGACACTTGTTGACTTTTGATGACAGATTTATAATTTTGACTTAAGTGAATTTTGATCCAATTTAGCAAACTGAATACGATATTTTAAGCTCAAACAAAGTTACAAAAAGCTTCTCTAATGAAATATGAACCTAAAACAAGCTAATGCTATCTCAAAGTTTCAACAGATGAACAAATTGGAACTGATTTAGAGTATTTTGACTATTTGATGAACAAATGCTACAAACTTAGTCCTAAATAACTATCAATCTCCTAAATAAGCATGAATCAACTACTTATATCCGATTAACTAACCTCTATCTCGGATCTATCGCCTAATCCAAACACTATATAACTACCGATATGAGAACTAAAAGCAGACACCACTAGATTATACTAAATTGCCATTAAACACGGATCAATAAGAACTAATTATCACTAAACATCGATGCAAACAACTGATTCAATAGTGAAATGTATAAAACAGATTGATGAACTTACAAGTCTCCTAGCCACTATGGCTTGCAATCATGAAACATAGAACCTCTAACCTAATAAACCCCTAACCTACTTTAATTCCAGCTCAAATTTAACCCAAAACAACTACTGCACCATTTCAATCCAATCAAACACCAGTAACGTAACTGACATCATGAGTAACCGCAGCTTTTGTTGACTGCTTATTTTGTGATTTGAGTGTGAAACAAGAATAAGCTCAATAAGCTATTAAAAGTTTATATGAAATTTATAGAAACAATAGCTAACTTTGGATCAATCCATAGAAACGACTTTTATATGATTTTTATTTTCAATGATTTTATTTGATTTTTTTGTATTTTGAGTTTTTGAAAAATAAGCTAGAAACAAGTTTCCATTGATGAAATTAGCATTTAATCAAAGATAATAAGCGGATGTAAATCATAAAACTTAAACAAAAACTTGATAATGAAAACTAAATTTTATTAATCTAAATCACTTGAGTACAAAATACTAATTACAAACTTAAAACATTAAAATGAAAACTATGATTAACTATACTCACGAAAACCAGAGAGAAGAAAAAATGGAAAGATAAGATGAATACAATGTGAACGAATCAGAGTCCTATATATAGTCGATCATGAGGCCTTGGAAGGATCTAGACTTCCTCATTTGTGCTACTCGAGCTCGTTTTCACCATTAGATCAAATCCCACGCATCCCACACCGATATCAACCCTTGGATCACTATTGATGACTGTTTCATCCAATCGAAAGCAACATGTGGCCTTACACACGGATGGGTGACCGCATTCCCATGTGTCGATGGTGTGGAAAGTACACCGTGCCTTAATTGTGGTAACTTTGACTAATTGACTTATGGGTAATTAGGGTTCTAAGGTTCTGGGTAAAAGGGGGTAGAAAAGGGCGGGTTTTGTTTTTTTATTATTCTTTGATTCATGTTGACCGGGTTTGGTTCGTTGACCGGGTAAATAAACCGGGTAAATGGGTATTGGATTGGGCGGGGATTGGTTTTGTTAGTGGACCGGGTATGTTTAATTTGGGCCGAGACTTTTGTTTATTTGTTTTGGGCTAGGACTAGACAATTGATCCAAGTAGTAATTTAGGGACCAAACTTGTACATTCGGATTTCCAAGGGACCAAAAGTGTAATTCTGACAATCTCTCTCAAGGATCAAACTTGTCAATCTCAAATTAACCGAGGGTCGATTCTCGCAATTTACGAAACTTGAGGGGATCAATTTTGCCAACATCTTGAAAGTCGTGGACTAATCTTGACATTTCTTCAAACTTGGTGAAACTTCAAAATCATCCTTAGAGAATAAAATCTTCCAAAATGCACAATCCCGACCTTCCGCTCATTCAAACTCTCTTGATCTCTCGTGCTCGGTTCGTCGATTTGGTTCCTTTTGTGTTTTATATATCCGCATTCGCACAAGCACAAACTCAAGAAAACCACAAATATTAGCAATAAGCGGCTCTTTCTTGGTTATTTTGGGTCGATTTACTAATGAAAAGATATGTGTTTAAGCACATATCAAAATACCCCAGACGAGACCATTGTCGTGTCCTCACGCAATGCAATCAACTCACGCTTCTAAAACCAAGGATTTCAATCTCTTTCTAATAAACCTATGAAGAAACTTAAATTGCTATGTCCAAACCGTCTGTTATCTCACACAAGCTAGCCACTTGTGAATGACTAAATACTTAAAAGTTCGTACAAACCAATAATAAGAAGAAGTAGCAAAGATTCCTCAAAAGAGATTAAGAAACCCTAATTCTAAAACGCCTGTTTACCTTTTAATTCACAAGCACATTCGATTATGAATGACGGTTTGTTGAACTTTCATGTCGATCAATAACTCCAACATTTTTCAAACGACACGTTAGGATCACGGAGTAGAAAACACAACACGATGAAGTGACCATACGGATAGAATACATCGTCCCCGATTTTCACAAGTCCCAAACTAAGCGTGAAACCGAAATCATTGTTAAATATGATTCTAGATGCTAACACTACCCATGGAAGTTACTTATGTAATTACCGTTTGTTCCCATTTTCCTATTTTCCTCTAGATTTTTTTATTTTTGTGAGAAATGAATTTCTTCAAATTCTCGTTTCGATAACTTTTATTCCGATAAAGATACAAAGCTAAGTCGATAATTAGTTATTCGTCTTCTCTCAAGAACCATTGTCGTAAAAATGAGGTCCACATCAAGGAATTTTTATTCACTTATACTTTTGATTTTTTCAACATTTTCATCATTTTTTTTTTTTTTAAACTTATATATTGCACTTATACCTTTACTTATATGAGTCATGAACCACGGAGCTTCACGAGGTAATTCCAAGACTATAGGCTTCATGAAATGAGGATCCCTACCGGCTAAGCTAAGACCTCACTCAATCCCGCTAAAGATCCAAGGGTCCGATCTCGACACCGCATTTCACAACTTTACTTATTACATTATCACTTATCATCGATTACTTATTTATTATGGATCCTTGATGTGTACCCAATTTTTTAAAACAAAGATTCTTTTAAAAGATAAAGAACTAACTATCGCCAAAAAACTCGACATCTCTAATTATTTAGAAAGATATGGGTGAAACAATTTTGTGGGAACAAAAGCCATAAGTACCTTCGATGGGCTCTAAAGAGAACCAACTACTCCACGCTTAGCATCTAAACTCATAAGTAACTCTATCATTTCTCGATCTCGCAAATTTAAAATCCCAAATAATGAGATCCGCAGATGCTTGCCGATAATTTTAGATTATCTATGGTTAAGGGAAAAGCTAGGGCTCAACACACGGTCGTCAAGTCGAATTCTATTCCTACTCTCACCAGTGGAAAGTCAACAAGGTGTCAAAACATATATTATCTTAGCAAATGCTTCGTCTAATGAAATCAAGTTATGCATATTTAAAGTCACTCAGGGAAACTTGCAAAATCTTGGCCTTGTGAGCTAGAATTCGCATTTTATAGCTTCCAATCTAAGAGACTAGCAAAACTTTTCAATCAAAAAGACTTAACAAAAGCTTACAAAAAAATTTTAAATTTTCACATTTTTGCACAATTTTTCATTTTCTAAGGAAAAACGGGGTTGCGAGAGTATACGACAGAAAACAAGCAAGTGCGGTCAAATCAAATCGAAGATTACCCTACCCCAGACTAGAACGAAACATTGTCCTCAATGTTTAAAGCAAGGGTATCACGAAAATCTAAAAGCCGTTTATTAAGTATGCTAGAAGATAAACGTTAGTCGATAAGATTAGGATATCGGATTTCCATCAACAACGATCATGAAACTCGAGTGGAGAAAAGACAGACTTCGAGCACGAGAGTCTTCATATCGGGAACATCCTAAACACAACATCACAAACAACCAAACACGAGAAATCAAGAGGCTAACCCTTCACGCCACTTATTAGAAAAGAGAAAATAGATAGAGATAAGCATGGGGTGCCCCACGGCGCCATCGTTTTTGGTTACCGAGTCGCTAGCTTGACTCGATCCCCAATTCAGCTTGTCCTTAGGGAAAGTTTGGAGATCCGGACAACCATAGATGGAATGTCCCTCCGAAATAATGTTTCACACGATGACCATTGACTTTGAAATTCGCCATCGGCCGAGAAAGCTCCACCGTTCCATATGGGAAAACCCGATCAACGGTGAATGGTCCCGACCAACGGGTTTGAGTTTGCCCGAGAATATCTTCAAGCGAGAGTTAAAGAGGAGAACTTGATCACCAACGTTGAAAACGCGGTTTTTGATTTTAGCATCATGAATCCTCTTAGTCTCTCTTTGAAAATCAACGACTCGTAGGCTTGATCCCTAAGCTCATTTAATTCATTCAATTGAACTTTTCGGTGATCACCCGCGGTCTTAAGATCGAAATTAGCATGTTTCAAGGCCCGAATGCCTTATGCTCGAGCTCGATGGGCAAGTGACAAGCTTTTCCATACACCAACTTAAATGGGGTGCACCGATGGGTGTCTTGTATGCGATCGGAAAGCCCATAATGCATCATCTAACTTATCGCCCATGAAGCTCGATTTTCTCCTACGATTCTTCTAAAATCCTTTTCAAACCACGATTCGAGACCTCAACTTGTCCGCTCGTTATGCGGGTGATACGCTGTAGAAAGACGATGGGTAACTCCATATTTAGCCATAACTTTAGCAAATTGTTCATTACGTAAATGGGTACCGCGATCATCGATGATAGCACGAGGTGCTCCGAATCGGAAAACAAATTCTTCAAAACTTAACAACCACTCAAGGCGTCATTGGTGGGAGCGCTTCGCTTCAACCCATTTGGACAAGTAGTCGACGCCACGAGGATATACTTATTACCCTAGATGATGGAAATGGTCCCATAAAATCGATGTCCACACGCCAAAAATCTCACAAACTTGAATAGCATTTTGTGGCATTTCATCCTTTGTGAAATTTTCCCTCGACGTTGGCAAGAATCACAAGATTTGACTAAATCATGAGCATCTCTATATATGGTAGGCCAATAAAATCCGGAATCAAAAACCTTCTTGTAAAGTGTAGCTTGCACCATGATGGCCACCGTGGGTCCGTTATGGCAAGCATTAAGAATATCAGGGCCTCTTCGCCATGAACACACCGCCGGATTACTTGATCCGCACAAATCTTAAACAAGTAGGGATCGTCCCAAAATAATGTTTAACATCTTTGAAAAACTTTTTCTTTGTTGGGACGACATCCTTTCATTAATGAAATTGCCGCATGGTAATTTGCAAAGTCGGCAAACCATGGGGTGTTCGGGTCTTTCTTAGAAATCATCCTAAGTGTCTCAAGAGGAAATGTTTCGTGATCTCCTTTTTCTCGAGCACACTTTGATGAGGATTCTCAAGTCTAGAAAGGTGATCGGCAGCCAGGTTCTCCGCTCCTTTTTTGTCAAGAATAGTAACATCAAACTCTTGAAGGAGGAGAACCCACCGAAGTAATTGTGACAACCCGTACTTTCAGGTCATTTCTCGACACGATTCATGTCTCATTATTCCAACATTTTAGTAAACTTGGTTTACTTGTTTCAAATTCGCGTAACCTTGGAGGTTTAGCGGCGAATTCATGATCATGACATCACGTACATTTCATATAGACTATGATTAGTCTACATTTCATTGACATCATGTGCATCTCATTAGTACATGCACGACATTCATTTCATATTCAACGCGTAATTTTTATATTTAATAATTTTTATCGCGTGAGTTTTATTTTGATTATTTAACCGTTACTTTCAAAATGATCCCAAGTATTTTTAAACTTATATTTAGTTCATAAAAACTATATTTTTAGTTTTCCTAGTGTTTCAAATTTATTTGGTACTTAAATCGTTAAAGTTTAATTGTTACGTCGTTTTTTTTTTTAAAATTATACGATAATTATTTTTATCACTCAAATTTCACAAGGAAAGTATTTTTACAATTATTATCATCTCTTTACAATCTATTTTGAACTATTAAAAACTTACTTGCACCAAAAATTCCCATTTACCTTATAAATTGAATAATACTTACACCATTACTACATTTTTATCAAAGTCTTACAAAGTTTTATACAAGTTGCAAGATTTAAAAAAAAAAAAAAAATATATATAATTGGGGAACATGATCCATGAAAAACGCCCAAGGGAAGGGTGTGTTTTAAATGTGGCATGGTGCATTAATATTATGTCTTTACACAATCTTAAAGTCTACTTCTACTACTTTTCTCATTCATTTCATTTGTACAAGTGTTAGTAAAAATTTTATCTTCTCTCCTTTGTTTCTCTCTTCTCCAAACCGGTCACAACATCAAGAAGATCAAGGGATCAAAAATCTTTGCTAATCAAGTGTTTACAACCTAGATTATATCCTTTTTATGGTTTTGAAATAAAAACCAAGGATATTTAAGTTAATCCTTGTTACTTACACCTCTTCACTATCACTAGTAAGCATATTCTCATCATTTTTATGTTTCCTTATCATTTTCATATGTTCCTTTTCATTTTTGGAGCTTATATGCATGTTATGTGATTTATACCATTTATTTCATGATTTTAGAGTTATTATATACTTATAGTCATCCTATAATTATTCCCAAGTTATTCTTTGGTCTTGATGGTGATTAGGAACCCATGACACCCTAAGAAGGTGTATGGTAGGATTAGATTAGCTTTGGAGTTGATTTGAAGGGATTAGAATAGGTTTTGTCCGAGAAAACTATTTTCGTAAACTATATTTTACGCTCTGTCCTTAAAACGAATTTCTGGAAAACCCACTGATGGTACGACATTTTGGCCTTGATATTTAGAAAATATACTTTAAAACGAATCCGTGGCGCTTGAACGGATAAAACGGAGTTATAACGAACCGTGGTGAATTTTAAAGTTTGACGATTAAACGATATTTTTTCGAAAAACAGCATGCAGTTTTACATATTTCGGTCAAAACGCAGCCTTAAGCTTCACAAATTATTTCGACTAGTCAAAAATATATTAGTTTACTTCAATACGAAGCTAAGGACATATTTTACGTAGAAAACGGGTTTAAAACGACAAAGATATGGCCGTTTTCATAAAGTTGCCGTAAATATTATTTTCTGAAAAGTTATATTATTTTTACGATTCAAGTATTTCATTAGCTCTAACGTCCATGTTTATGCGCTTTTAACCATGATGTGAAACTTTTTATAACGAAGTGTCTTCTAGTAAAATCAAGTTCACCGGCCATATTTTTTTTCTTTTCAAAACAAAAAGCCGTTTGTCAAGCGGAGTCATAATAAATTATTTACTGGATGTTCAAACTTGGCGAAACTCATTTTACGCACACAATTAGCAAAACCACCATCTTTAACCCTTGAAATCTTTATGATCGAGACCTTTTGACTGAAAACTCCTGAACTGAAACTTTTAGATATCGATACAAATTTTCCAAAACCGTCGAGTTCGTTTTCAACGATCGACGTACCTCGCTTTTACTATTGTTTTCCGAGTCATTTTTGTTGATTTCATGGTTTTTCCGACGACATTGTTTTGCGACGAAAAGTGTTTATTTCACCAAAATCATTATAAAACCATTATAGGATGACATTTTGACGTAAAACATGAAAAGTCATTTTCGAAGGGTCAAGACGCCAAAGAGTATTTTTCGACGCTAAGTAATATTTTCAAAACTCGTAAATGGTATAAATAACATACGTAATGCATGCATAACATTACATTGCAACTCATGACATATCATATCATTCGTCATAGGTCGCGGATAACGCATCTCATTATACCTCGGTGTACTCACTCTTGTCATCTCGCCGGTTTACCAAGTGAGTTTCAGAGCCCTACTTTTACTTGTTTTCATAACTGTTTTGGGAGATACATGCTCAAACTGCTTTCAATCATGTTCATAAGTACTTTAAATTTATCATGAGTACCATTGTTTCTAAATCAAAGGTTACACTATATAAATTGTTCTTGTTTGCGTGCTACGGTACTGTCAGATAACGCTCTAAATCATTGACTCTTGATATACATTGAGTTAGGTGCTATTGATTATGTGCTAGGGTCCTATTGATTAAGTGCTATTGTTCTACGTCGAGTTAGGTACTATTGTGAATTCATTTGACATCATATGTTTGGAACATAAACTTTACACACTTTGGCGGTGGGTTGTGAACACACAGTTGCAAGTTTTGTATGGGCGGGACTTGGAACCGAGTGGATTTACAATGCCTTTCTTCGATAAACGATTTTGAAAGTCTTTACATTTCAACGATTTACAATGCCTTTGCATGCATAAACGATTTTGAAAGACTTTTCATTTCAATACAAACTCTATGAACTCACTAAACCTTTGTGTTGACACTTTTAGCATGTTTTAATCTCGGTATCTAAGGCATTCACTTCATGGCACGCATTGGGACACATCATGGAGTCGTGATGACGACGCGCCTCACTTGAGTTTTACTTACTTTAAAACATCGTTTGTATTGTAACAAACTTATTTCCGCACAAATTGGTTTTCATTTGGGACCTACTTTGTAAACTCGATTATTTTAATAAATCAAACGATGTATTTTCCAAACGACACTTTAGGTCGCTCAATATAATCGTGATTGTGATGCTATGATGATCAATCCCGTGAATTCCATTCACGCAAAAATGTAATTTGGGGTGTGACAAGAATCGTGGCTTAGCATCTTGCTTTGCCAAAAGATACTTAAGGCGTAATGGTCGGTATACACTATGGTCTTTGACAAGACAAGGTAGGGTCTAAATTTCTCGAAAGCATAAACAACGGCCAATAATTCCTTTTCAGTAGTCGTGTAATTGTGTTGGGCCTCAGACAATGTCTTACTCGCACAGTGTATGGGTTGAAAATGTTTTGACTTACGTTGCCCCAAGACTGCCCCAATTGCGTAATCACTTGCATCACACATGAGTTCAAAGGGCAAATCCCAGTCGGGGGCAACTAAGATCTGAGCCTCGCTTAACTTCTTTTGAGAAAATTAAATGCTTCAATGCATTCATTGGTGAAGATAAACGGAGCATCCTTTTCAAGGAGATGGGTCGAGGCGGGCTATCTTAGAGAAATCTTGGATGAAGCGCGATAGAAACAAGCATGACCCAAAAACTCCGAATACCTTTGGACGGTTGTGGGATGAGGAGTTTAGCTATAACGCCGACTTTAGCTCTCACGACCTCAATCCCGATTTTGAAATCTTATGGCCGAGGACAATGCCTCTCGAACCATGAATGGCACTTCTCCCAATTCAAGACCAAATTGGTGTCTTCACACCTTTGAGCATGTGGTCTAGATGGAGAGGCAAGAAGTGAAAGAATCGATAAACCGAGAAATCGTCCATAAAACTTCCATAGAGTTTTCGATCATGTCATGAAAGATAACCATCATGCACCTTTGAATGTTCACCGAGCATTGCATAAGCCAAATGGCATTCGTCGGCACGCAAACGCTCCATAAGGGCATGTGAAAGTCGTTTTCTTGATCCCGCGGATCAATCGAATTTGAAAGCAACCGAAAACCATCGAGAAAGCAATAGAACTCATTCCCGCTAAACGCTCGAGCATCCGATCCATAAAGGTAGCGGAAAATGATCCTTTCGAGTAGCATCATTCAACATTCGATAATCAATACACACCTCCATCCGGTGACAAGGCGTGGAAATCAATTCGTTATCTTCATTGGTAACGACGGTCATCCCTCCCTTCTTTGGGACACAATGGATGTGGCTAACCCATGAGCTATCGGAGATAGGATAAATGATTCCGCGTCGAGGAGTTTGAACTTCCTTTTGATAACGCCATGAATTTTTGGATTAACCCTACGTTGTTGTTGAATAACGGGTTTGCAATCGTCTTCCATCGTAATTTTGTGGGTACGTAAACGAGGGTTTATGCCTTTGATATTGGAAATTTGCCAGCGATGGCACTCTTATGTTTTCAAGAATATCCAAAGTGTGGTTTCTCCTCATCTTTTAAGTTTTTAGCAATGATGACGGGAAATTTGTTCGGTTCTTCAAGAAAAGCGATTCAAGATGAGGAGGTAAATCCTTGAGCTCGGCTCAAGGTTTTTCGTTAGACGTTTGTACTTCTTTGATTTCTTCAATCGTGATCTCTTTCCGAGGAGTGACGGTAATGGATCTTCATTCAACAATTTTTCAAGAAAAAGGATATCTCCCTCCGAATCATAAACTCCATCATCAATTCCCGGTGGAATCGATTCATCAATAGCAAGAAACTCATCGATCTCTTCCAAAAGGAAATCACCTCCCTCAAACGGAGTAAGAGAAGGGGAAGAGTCGGCAATGATTGGTTCAGAAGGTGAATCAGTAGAATTTTTAGCAAAACCGAGAACTTCTTGAGCGAACTCCTCACAAGAAACATCAATAACGTCGATTCGATTGATGGAAGCATCGTCGAAATTTGAGGAGTACCTCATTGTTTGATTAATGTTGAATGTGACGGCTTCTTGATTAACTCGTAACGTAATCTCTCCTTTATAGACATCAATCAACGCATGGCCCGTCCTTAAGAAACATCTCCCAAGAATAATGGGTACTCGAGGATCGCATCGAAATCTACCACAACAAAATCCGCGGAAAATAGAACTCCCCACTTTGACAAAACATCCTCGCTATACCCTTTGGACGGTCGAGAACGATCGGCTAGCTCGAGAGTCATACACGTTGGGGTAAGTGGGGTAATGAAAGCTTTCAGTAGATTGAGTTTGGCATCAAATTAATACGCACCAAGATCGCCAAGGCGGAGCATTGAACAATTCCTTGAAAATCACACGGAATGAGGAATTTGCCGGGTCACCTAACTTTACGGAAGTTTCTTGAGGATAACCGCCGAACAATTCTCATTCGAGAGATGTCGAGCAAGCTCATATAGTTTCTCCTTGTTCGTAAGCAATCCTTAATCGTAGAAGCAAGTTTGGGCATCAAGAGAAGGGCATCCGCAAACCGATCTCCACATTCAAGTCTTTGAAGATTTGGAAAACGCTTCCATTTGATGATTCGACTTCTCACGAAGAGTTTGATCTTTAAGACGAGACGGATATGGGATAGACGGTTTCGGATTAGCTTTCTTCACATTAACGGAGCATCTTCGGCTCGAATCTTAGACAACCGTGGGTTGGACATTCTGAGACTCCTCTTATTAGTAGAAGCACCGGGTCCTTTGTCACCCCGGTCTCACGGTCTACCACTCGAGAAGAAGAAGAATTAGTGGTAGGAGCCGAGGTCCATCGTAAGCAACACCACTTGGGTAGTGATAGCTTTCATGTCACCTCTCGGGTTAGGAATCGACATTGGAAGAGAACAGGAACCCGAGGGTTGAGAATAAGAAGAAGATGGTTGATTGGCTTGAAAGAAATTAGCCATCATATTCTTCATTTCACTTATCCGCTTGTTACTCGTGGCAAATTCATTCTCGATGTCGGTGATTTGATTTCGCAAGCTCTTAATGGTGTTGTCGGAGCTCTTCATGTAAGATAGAAACCGTTGTTCTGAGCAACTTGATGAGAAGGTTGTTGGTATTGTTGTTGAGGAGGTGGTTGTTGTTGGTAAACTTGAGGTGGAGGAGCTTGATAATGTTGATTTCATGATTAACCTCTGCTTTTGATTGTTGTTACCATTGAAATGGTTTTGATTATGGTTTTGTTGTTGAGGTTGGTTGAAACCGGAGGTCCGAGATAATTGTTTGAACGGTAGCTAAGAAGATTTCGATCTCCTCGCGGTTGATTGTAGTTTCAGCAAAGATAAACATTCTCATGTGCGTAGCCACCGCGGGCCGTGCACTCGTAATAAGAATGTGGACCTCCACAAGTCTCACAAGTCGGGTTTACCGCTTACTTGTTGATTTTGACTAGACAAATGCATTTGGTACATTTTCAACATAGCCGTGTTCAAATCATCAACTTTCTTATGAAGAGTCAGACGTGAGAAGAAGATGAATTTGATCTAGATGATTCACCCTTGCGGTGAAGAATCCCAATAATTATGATGAGCGGTCAT
The DNA here is from genome assembly GCA_022545495.1 of Chrysanthemum lavandulifolium. NCBI lineage: Eukaryota > Viridiplantae > Streptophyta > Magnoliopsida > Asterales > Asteraceae > Chrysanthemum > Chrysanthemum lavandulifolium. Next base: position 623,751 of record JAHFWF010000056.1, read on the forward strand.
GTTCTCAATAAGATCGTAGCATTCCTCTGGACGCCTTTTCATGAAAGTTCCACCGGCAAAGAAGATTGATCGATCACGATGTCTCAACGCCAAACCATTATAGAACGTATCAATTTGGGTGACAAGCAACATATTATGATTTGGACATCGATCAATAGCAAGCTTATATCGCTCCCAAGCTTCAAACAAAGATTCGCGGGATCGTCTAAATTATCGATATCGTTTCTCAATTTCGCCACCATCGATGGTGGAAAGTACTTTGCCGTAAACTTCAAACCATTTCCTCGAAGGTATGAATTGAATTCTTCGAGTCGATCAAACCAAGAAGTGGCATGATGAGTCAAAGAGTATGGGAAAAGATAGAGACGGCGGCGCCATCGGAGACCCCATTTTGTTTCATACTCGAGTAACGGTTAGAAACTTATCAAGATGCTTGTTTGCATCATCATCGGGTAAACCGTGAAATTGACAACTGTTCTTTACTTGTTCTATCATATGATGTTTCAAGCTAAAATCGTAGCTTGAATATTTGTTTCGGTAATGGGTCCTCCCTCCCGCATACATGGTAGGTTGACATAGCTCCTCCATCGCTCGAGATCGGGAGCTACATTTTGATTACGGGAGGAGGATTAGGACCAGGTGTGGTGGTATGTTAGCGCAAAGACCATATTACGTAACTCGGCACGCTCGATTCGATTCAAGTCGTCTTGATCGAGAGCGAAAAGCATGCACTTAAAAACCAAGGCAATTAAAAGAGACCGATATTCGAAAACACAATGAACTTAACCAATAATCCCAAGTGAATAAATCACTCTATAAGACAAACGCACGCGAGAAGTGAGAAGCTTTGTAGGTCGTCACAAGCTTATTAAAACCCGCTTCTTTTCACCGCAATTTTATGTCGACCGTCCTTATACCCACCACACGCTTTGTTTATCCAATAGAAGTAAATCAATTCACAAGCGACACAAAGGCAAGTTTTGATCTTTAGTTCGAACTTATAATGATAACACCTCCGTTGAGAATGTTATATAATTGGTGTCTTCTATTTTTAGCAAAAACACAAGAGAAAATCTTTTGTTTTTTTTTAATCGATATATATACAAAAGAAAAGGAAAATATCTTTTACTTTTTATAGAAAATAGTAACTTCACGAATGAAGGATCTCGAGTCACTAATCGTCAAACCTCAAACGATATTGTCGTGACACAACCTCCCGCAGCGCGCCTAAAATTTGATTACTCGCCCAAACACGCTGCTTACACACACAAGCTAGCCACTCATGAATGACTAACCGTAAGAAACTTAAACGGCTCGGACACCGATTCTTTGATAATGAAGGCTTAAGGGTATGTGTGGATAAAACCTCAATATCGATATAAAAATAATCACTAAGATAGATTCAAATTCCTTTAGAAAAGAATAATAAATCAAATCCGTGTGTGATCGCAGATACGGATTAGACAACCGAATCGCTTTCCAACGAGGCGTGAATCGCCAACGCCGTTCTTGGTTTGGAATTTAATGCTCGATGATTTGATTTGTTTGATTTGATTTTATTAAACTACGGAAATGGGCAAGTAATTAAGGAAATCTATTTTACGGGAAATCCTACGTGCGAATTACTAAAACGTAATTAATAAATCGTAAATAAAATGCAACTACGTCTAAATGATATCCTAAAAATGCCTAAAATTAATTTTATACTAAAAATGATATGTGAAAACTAATTTAGAATTAAAACTATTTTTTTGGATTTTTCTGGATTTTATTAAAATTAAAAACTAATTTTTAACTATTTAAACTAATTTAAAATACTAAAAATTATGAAAATCAAAGAGAAAAATATGAATCTATTTTCTAAAAATCTAAAATTACTCAAAAGACTTTTTAAAACTATTTTTTATTTTTCGATTAATTTTCTATTTTTTATGAATTTAAAACTATTTAAACCTAATTTAAATTGTGAAAAATACCAAATGAAAGTGGAAAATAAGGAAAATATTTTTATGCTTTTATATCTTTCTTAAACTGAGAAAATTGAAAATTATTTTTTGAACTTTTTCTCAATTATTTGCAATAAAAGCTAATTTAAAATGCCTAAAACTAATTTAAATTGAGAAAATAGTAAAAAGTGACCAAAATTATGAAAATCTCAGGAAAATTCTAAAATCTTAATCTAAATCTATGAAAATAAGAGATATGATGCTTATGTGTGAAATATGAAAGTTGTAGTAAACTGTTAAGTAATGTTTAAGGAAATTAAGCTAGAAAGTGAATTAAGCTACCAAACAAAGGACTCAAGCTAATGTGTACTAAAATAAGCTAATTGCAGCTAATTACACCTACTCCTAACAAGCCAAAAGCTCTACTATATGATCTATGCAAACATGCTCACAATAACCAATAAGCACTTTAACCCCCACTTGTTTGAGCATAAGCACAAGCTTATCATGAGCTTGTGTAAAACCAATAATGCAGTCTTAAAGGACACCGCAAGCTATAACTAAGCCAAGTAGACTCTAACTCTTTGAAATGAGAACCGCACAAGATCAGAAGTTCTGCTCGATTCACACTCGGTTTCTTGAGTGTGAACAGTATGCATTTAGCTTATTCGAGCAAATTGATTTGGAGATCTAAAGACTTTATCGATTTGACAAAAGCGCTTATCACAACTAGACCAATTGAAAATGTAATTTCCAAAGTTTGAAACACCGAAACTCGATTTGAATCATAGAGAACCTCAAAGTTCGTGAAAATCTTTTGACACTTGTCGACTTTTGATGACGATTTATAATTTTGACTTATGAATTTTGATCCAATTTAGCAAACCGAATACGATATTTTAAGCTCAAACAAAGTTACAAAAGCTTCTAATGAAATATGAACCTAAAACAAGCTAATGCTATCTCAAAGTTTCAACAGATGAACAAATTGAACCGATTTAGAGTATTTTGACTATTTGATGAACAAATGCTACAAACTTAGTCCTAAATAACTATCAATCTCCTAAATAAGCATGAATCAACTACTTATATCTGATTAACTAACCTCTATCTCAGATCTATCAGCTAATCCAAACACTATATAACTACTGATATGAGAACTAAAAACAGATTACCACTAGATTATACTAAATTGCCATTAAACACAGATCAATAAGAACTAATTATCACTAAACATCAGATGCAAACAACAGATTTTTAATAGTCAAAATGTATAAAACAGATTGATGAACTTACAAGTCTCCTAGCCACTATGGCTTGCAATCATGAAACATAGAACCTCTAACCTAATAAACCCCTAACCTACTTTAACTCCAGCTCAACTTTAACCCAAAAAAGCTACTGCACCATTTCAATCCAATCAAACACCAGCAGAACAGAACCAGATACTGTAGCAACTGCAGTTTTGTTGACTGTTTATTTTGTGATTTGAGTGTGAAACAAGAATAAGCTCACAATAAGCTATTAAAAGTTTATATGAACTTTATAGAAACAATAGCTAACTTTGGATCAATCCATAGAACAGCTTTTATATGATTTTTTATTTTTCAATGATTTTATTTGATTTTTTTTGTATTTTTGAGTTTTTGAAAAAATAAGCTAGAAACAAGTTTCCATTGATGAAATTAGCATTTAATCAAAGATAATAAGCAGATGTAAATCATAAAAACTTAAACAAAAACTTGATAATGAAAACTAAATTTTATTAATCTAAATCACTTGAGTACAAAATACGAATTACAAACTTAAAACATTAAAATGAAAACTATGATTAACTATACTACTGAAAACTAGAGAGAAGAAAAAAATGGAAAGATAAGATGAATACAATGCGAACGTATCAGAGTCCTATATATAGTCGATCACGAGGCCTTGAAGGATCTAGACTTCCTCATTTGTGCTACTTCTCGAGCTCGCTTTTCACCATTAGATCAAATCCCACGCATCCCACATCGATATCAACCTCGATCACTATTGATGACCCGTTTCATCCAATCGTAAAGCAACATGTGGCCTTAACACACGGATGGGCGACCGGCATTCCCATGTGTCGGTGGTGTCGTGAAAGTACACAATTGCCCTTAATTGTGGTAACTTTGACTAATTGACTTGCGGGTAATTAGGGTTCTAAGGTTCCGGTAAAAGGGGTAGAAAAGTATGGTTTTTTTTTTTATTATTCTTGATTCATGTCGACCGGTTTGGTTCGCTGACCGCAAATAAACCGTAAACGGGTATTGATCAGGCGGGATTGGTTTTGTTAGTGGACCTGTATGTTTAATTTGGCCGAGACTTTTGTTTATTTGTTTTGGGCTAGGACTGACAATTGATCCAAGTAGTAATTTAGTGACCAAACTTGTACATTCGGATTTCAAGGACCAAAGTGTAATTCGACAATCTCTCAAGGATCAAACTTGTCAATCTCAAATTAACCAAGGGCTGATTCTCGCAATTTTCAAACTTGTGGATCAATTTCGCCAACACCGAAAGTGCAGTGGACTAATCTTGACATTTCTTCAAACTTGACTGAAACTTCAAAATCATCCTTAGAGAATAAAATCTTCCAAATGCACAATCCCGACCTTCCGCCAAATTTCAAACTCTCTTGATCTCTCGTGCTCTGACGACGTCCGATTTGGTTCCTTTTGTGTTTTTATATATCCGATCAAGCACAAGCACAAACTCAAGAAAACCACAAATATTAGCAATAAACGGCTCTTTCTTGGTTATTTTGGGTCAGATTTACTAATGAAAAGATATGTGTTTAAGCACATATCATTGGTATTCTCAAATTAGTGCTGCTAAATCAAGAGGTTCTGATACTAATATTGTTTGCTGTGATCATATTTATTTGTGGGTCTTTAGAGCGAGAACAAAGGAGGAAAGGAGTTTGTACTTTAAGATAATTGTGGGTCGGTGATTAAGGTTATGGAAAGCATCGCTACTTAGTGACAAAGCATCGCCCACGAGACGAAAGTCTTTGCGCCATAACTTTGGTACCGCTGATATTCTTAATTTGACGAGCTGGTGATTTAAAAAAACGATGGTACAAGAAGGAGTTTGGTGAAACCCTAATGAAGGAGATGAGGTCGTCGGATTGTTGCTTAGAGCAGATACTTTGTACGCTATTCATACTGTTTTTATACTGCTGTGATGCTTACATACACGTGAAAACTGGTCCCAGCTTTGTGATGTTTATTGATTGGCCAATGGGACGCATGGAGATAATGAGATATTGAGCATATATGGAATTTTTTTAATGTTCGAAGGTTGCTACATGGGATAGTGCTGAAAGAATGACATGATACGTTATATTTTTTATTCCAAGCATGCATGGGGTTTGATTAAAGTAAGTTATGGACGGTGGAGCATGTATTGGTACTGGCTATGGGGTCACATGTGTCACATGGGTTTGTGATGTCATGAGAGAAAAATAGGTTTTGCATTGAGATATTCTTATATACATGCATGATCACATGGGACGGTGTTATGGTAATTTATTTATATCAAGAATGGAAGGTAGCAGCTTGACATGTCAGACGTGGTTTAAGATTGAGTTCATGCGCATGGTTTCATGGATCTTTGATTGGTGGATCTTTTAATGGGTCGGTGATATAACTCTTGGGTCCATAAGTCTCCATTGAAGATTAAAAGTTATTCAAATAAATATATGCTTGTGTATATACGTGAAAATGGAGGAAGGGTATTAATCTTAGGACTCAAAACTCCCCTGTGCCTAAATCCATACAACTTCAACACTTGAGTAACAAACGGATTATCTGCAAAATTAAACCCTCTCTCCATACCACTCAAACACCTTTGAACCAGATAATAACCATAAATTCCACAAGGCTTGCACCCCAAAAAATGAGTAACAAACGGCCATCTTTCAACACTCAAATTAGAAATCTCATATGTCGAGATTATTTATCATTTAACACTTCTTTATACACAACATTTGCGTGTAGACCCCATCTTGACAGAATCTGCTTGGTAGGCCTCACCAATACCTTTGTAGTCTCATGATATCCTCTCGACAATGCCACATAAAGTTGCCCATGCGAATATGAGTCCTAAGATATACACCCACGTTAGGAATTGTTTGGCCTCGAGCTTTATTTATTGTCATAGCAAAGCTGCCGGACAGAAATTGTTTTCTTCGATCCGAACGGAAACATGTCTTCTTCAGATGGGCATAAAGGTATTCTTGGCAAAAGACTGTTTTCAAAGATGTTAACCCACTGCTATTTCAATGTCAATGACATTTGGTTGGAAACCTTTGATATCAATCTTGTGCCATTACATAATCCATTTGATGGGTCAATATTCCGTAGTAGAATTATCGGGCATCCAATCTTCAGTCGTAAATAATGTGGGGGTAATCCACTTACATTAAGGGAGTTCAAGAATTCCAGTGGATAGAAATTGTTGTTGTCATCTTCAGCTTCGACAAAACTATAGTAAATTTTCTCCTCCCCGTGAAATCTACCAATGAGCTGATCATTAATCTCATCAACATTCTCGTTTTTAGTTGACAAAATCGCCTAGAAATAATATACTCGTAAGAATGTGTGTTGGTTTCAAAGAAGGAAATATTGCATTGATCAAATCATCTCGAGTTATCGCTATTAGTATATGTAATGGCCATGTCATCGGGTATTCATATATAGCTTCCATCAATAGCTTCTTCAACCCCGCTACCAACTCGTAGCAAAAACTCGTAAAACCATGGATCACCTCGTGTTTCATATTTATTGTTAACCGCATCTTTTAATTCTTGTCCAAAGAAGTGACATTCTTAAACCGAGTCCACAATTTGCGCCGGGTGCCACGCTTGACAACCGGCAACACTGCCTAAAGTCACCTCCCAAAACCATTATTTTTCCACCAAATGGAAGACTCACCCCTGTAATGTCTTGCGTTGTTCGATCTACCGCTTCTACTGCTTGCCTTTTAGCCATTGTTGCTTCATCCCATATGATTAATTTTGTCAGACGAAGTAGTTGAGCAAGTCCACTTTGTTTGGTGATGTTGCACACCGAGTTATTGTTAAGATTGATGGGAATCTTAAATCGAGAGTGGGCTGTTCTACCTCCTGGCAAATTATTTGCTGCTGCACCCGAAGAAGCAGTTGCAAGTGCAATAAGACCTCGTGAACGAACCTCGGCAAGCAAAGCTTTGTATAAAAATGTTTTTCCGGTACCTCCAGGACCATCTATGAAAAACACGCCATGAAAATCATCGTCCACATGCCTCATGATGTTATCATACGCGGCTTTCGATCGTGATTGAGAGAATCTCGGGCACTCGATGTTCATCTTCTACAACCATAGAGTACTCCTCATGTACCTCACTAAAACCAACTCGATTCTAAGTTCACATTTTCGCTATGTTGGAAGATCGAAATCGAAAGACTCTTACCCATAGAACGAAGAAACACCGAGATGTCTGTAAGTACCATATTTTGAACTCGCCAAGATTTTCACAATGCCGACTATAGTCTTCGTAAAGTGATTCATAGTGTTCATTCCATAATTTTTGAACATATCCCGGCCCGCAATAAATAAGAATAGTCGCGAGCATTAGGGAATTGGAATAAAGATGCCTCAAATAGACAATGAGATAAACTTTCATCATTCTCTATTAACCCTCTTTCGAGAGCTGCTTTCCGGAATGTGGTGAATAATACACCATTCACCTTGCAAAGATCTTCAAAGCATGTCGGCCCTCTAACATGCGATAAAAGTAGTCTTAGTAGTGTCGCTCTCCCTCAGATGGATTAGCATAAACCAATCTCCTCTCATTGATCCTCTTTACGAGTATTCCAAAACGTGAACGAGCATTCCAAGTAAAGTAGGAATTTCTTTATACAAATATTCTCTGCAACCGGATCGACTCTATTCAACTCAAAAAGAAGTTAGCATTGATCTCTTATGTCTCTCCTCTCAACAATATCACCAATGTATCATCGTTTTGAAATCTAACCATCCGCATGTTCTGGAGATGAAGTCGCAATGGTATGACATATGGATAGATCCGAGAAAGAGGAAAGCTAAAAATTCGCCACATTGCTTCCTGAGGTGATACATAGCGCGATCTTGGTAATTTTTACCTCATTAATGACTTGTTCTTCGCCTTCGTCCGGATCAATGTGTATAATTTGTTTGTCATGGCCCTTGTAAACGATTTGAATACATATTTTATGATTTAATACTTGAGCAAACCTCTACATTGATGTGACAGTTGTACATCATTAGCAACTTTGGGTTATACGGACCACCCATCTATTGTCTAGGTGCTTTGCCTCACATTAACTTCAACTGCAAGTTTCTCCTTTGATACAATGGATATGAATCCTCCTTGTATTGTTTTTTCGTTGAATTGCCTAGGATATCTCCAACGACATTGTTTTGGTTCACCTTCCATACAAGGACTCGATGGCCTTAAATGACCACAAGGACCGTGCAGATCATGCGCTTTACAACCATTTCATGCAATCTTGGATACTTTATCGGATTTGGAATTTCAAAGACACACCAACTTGTCATAATGGTCTGGATTGTTCATCTTATATTGCGATGTCATGATAAGAAGGAAATGTGCATGCAGCAAACCTCGCTTTTTGAAATTCAACGACATAGACATGTGCCCTACTACACCGAGGACATGCTCTTGAATAGTTGATCCTTCGATCCTCTAATTTGGCACGAAACACTCTAGCAACAACATCGTGATCGATCGAGGCCCTTGACCAGTTCTAAGGCTTCATGATTTCGTGCCACTTCGGATTGCACGCCCTTGTAAGGAATATATCAGCTTTCCATCATCTTGCACTAACTTCATGGCATCCAAAACCGCCTTCTCATGTCACGTGGCCTCCTATGAAAGATGCAGTAAACAACTCGTTGTCCGACTCTAGTTGGTGGAACCTCACCGCGTTGACACAATCAACAATGCCTTGGTATAAATCGCTCTTATTTTACTCGATGAAGTTCACAAAAGGCCAACCGTGATGTTTCAATCTTATATATACATCTACAACAAACTCTGTAGCAACCTCCCCAAGTAGAATCACATTTTGTTCTCGCCGGATCCGGGACTTGTAACAAGTAATATTCTCGATAGTTACGCTCTTTCTACCCGTTGAATTTGTATCCGCAGTAAAGGTAATGTTAAGGATGTGATAGATATAACTAAGTTCAAAAACATTGGACCGTAAAAGTTTTATACCTTCTAAACCAAGATCCATGTTTTCATCCTCGCCACCAATTTCATTCGGAGATGCCCGACCCTTAGAATTTTGAATGCCACCCAGTTCGCCATTTGAAAGAACAAAACATATGATAGCGGATCATAAGACCAAGTAGGTTGAATATTTTGACTGAATTCAGACCTCCCATACACTACAATATCTCTCTTGTAGGCACTGATGTAGTTATTACCTTCAACCCAAATACCAGCAACCTATAACAACATAAAACTTAATATTGTGTATAACATGATTACACAATGATTAATTCAATTAGGCTGGTAAGTAACTATCTTCTAACCTCTAATGTCGTAGGCCTATTGTATTGCCTTTGCCTTTGTCAACTTCCACCGATGCATTCAAAGTGACTCTATATTTGTCTAGTTGTCCTAGCTCACTTGAGACTTTGAAATGTTCTCACATACGGATTCGTAGCGTAACACGCATCGGGATCTTAATTATGTCTTCGTTAAGATTTTCCCACTCGCATCTATGTGATAACTCTACCTCAGAGTCATAAAAATACAATTGTAAGTACTTAGGTTGTCCATTCCTCGGAACTATCAATTCTGTGATAAATCCCTCCACTTGCCCGAAACGTGTATACTCCAGATGACGCCAAATTGTTGTATCTTTCATCTAGATTTACACCCATTGATGTAAAAGAAAAGTTGGTGTTATACGCACGTATATTGTTCCTAAATATTTTTCCTAATTCTGACTGAGCCGTGTAAAGATCGTACAACTCTTCGGGAATGTGTCAGGACACCAACTTTGTCTTCCCACTCATGCAACAAAAAGTAGGAAACTCAAATTTAAATCGTTTTGCTCCACAATGAGGACATGTACAACATTCGGGCAAGACACGATGTTCTCCAGGGATACCATCGTAAACAAAAACATACGGATCTTCTTGTGTGATAGTATCCATGATTAGTGGATCATCATTCACCCGAGTACAATATCCTACAAGTAAATAGTTTGAAAGAAATAGTGAGTTAACATCTCACCTCTTCGGATAAAACTTAGAAGACAAAATTTTTCTAAAAGTTGTGATTAACAAAGAGCAAATAAGTTGTTAGGCAAAAGTGATTAATGTGGTGATAACTTATTCGAGCAGACAACGACAAATTAAGCTAAACCTTAGTTTCAATAGAAGCAACATTGGTGCAGTTATATCTTGGATTCTCTTTAGTCTAAGGAAATGTAGTTGGACTCATTTTGGTTTCCTATCATGTAGTGGTCCTTAGCCAAAATCATTTGATTAATTTCATATTCGCAATGTTTTATCAAACATGTCTCAATAAATCGTGATGTCCTGAAAGTAGTTTGGTCAGGAAATGTATGGTCGTAACTTGATTAAGAAAGCCATTTTTCCGGGATTCATCTCCTATAATCGGTGTACTGGAGCGAGCAAATGATCTATAGTCCGATGCATTACATGGGATCATAGGTGAGTATTATCATAAGACGAGTTTCTGTTATGGTGGTATGGTGATGTTTATTGATATTCACTTGTGGTCGGAAGGATAGTCTCTTATGCGGCATCGCTGCATTGTTACAACAACCAAAAAGTAGCATCCTAACAACATAATCCAAACAAATTTAACAACATAATCTAAACAACCTAATCAGAGGCGACCAAACAAATTTAATCATTGCATAAATAAATAGCCTAATTGCAATGGCCAAACAAGAGCAAAAAGACATAAAACCAAAGAACATAAGATGCCCAAACAAAGAAGGAAAAGACAACAAAATAGAAAGAAAGACAACACTAAAACAAAGAGAAAAACATCAACAAATGCAACCTTTAGCATGCAAAACCTACGGAAAACCTATTGACACTGTGTAAACCGCTTGTTTACATTTTGGGGTAACCATGGTTTCAACATGTTTAATAGATGTGAAGCTAACAAGCATTAGCATAGATACCGCTGACGCTTCATTCATGACTTCGTAAAAAGAGGCAATAAGATGCTGACGTCGATTTGAATTCTTGTGATAGAAAACAAAGACATTAAGAAAGACATAGCTTATATGCTCTGGTGAAATACAAAATTATGTAACTTATATCTATCTTTACCGTTCAAATTTTCATGAGTGAGCCTCGAGCATTTTTGTTGTGATGTAGTTAAATGTGTTCCCAATATTTCTTCGTACGGAGAAATGTTTTCTTTGTTCGAAGCTATGGGCACACTTGAGGAATTAGCCATATTTTTACCAGACTCTATGCTATTACTAATCACACAAGGTGATATATTATTAATTCGTCGAGCATTCAATGTTCCTAAAGGTGTCCTTTCAGTTGCTTTAGTATTCATTTGAAGCATATCCACTTCACTAATATTTGTTGCAAGTGTCGAATGACTACTCTTCCCGCTGGCTAATCTTCTCATCTTTATCTCCTTTGACACTGTAATACTCTTATTCGCATTCTTCTTTTTCACGTACGTCAGGAGACGAAAACATCCTTTCTTGATGCATAATATAGCTTGTTGTATTCTTTTCGCTGAGCTCCTATTGTCAAGATGGTTCGGATCTCCACCTCTATTTTCATCGTCCCTGCTCATAATTCCGTAATCGTTATTTCACACACACATCCAAACACTCCCTAATTCAAAACTTTTGTCCAAAATAATAGTTACCAGGACAATCTAAAACTAACTTGTTCAATGTTTAACCGAGCCAAATAAATATATAACAAACCGAAATAAATGCAACTCATATAATACCGTAGATGGTGGTTGAATGTCGCTTATGTTTTACATTTTCCTAAGAAGCTTAAATCCATCGCACATCCGTATGAATCAAACCGAAACAAAAAATCAAAACCGAGAATGAAACTCATGTACAATCTAAAACAACATCAACCACCATGAACTATTTTAAACCCGATTATAACTTATTGCTAGTGCTAGGGTTAATGTCGACTTAATGCATCAACTCATAATTAATTAAACCCGATTATAATCGAAACAAAAATTAAAACGAAATAGATGTCGATCTTATGCTGTGGTTATCGATTATAACTTAAACCCGAGTGTGATGACGGTCAAGGTCGTGGGCGGTGGTGTAGATCTTACGCGAGCTTCATTTACTGCAGGCGGCCGCGAGTGTGACGACGGTTGAAGGTGGTGGAGGTGATTGTGATGACGGTTGAAGGTGGTGGCGGTGAGTGTGATGACTACAAGGTCGTGGTCAGGTGGTGGTGGGAAAGAAATCGAGAGCGTTGTGTGAAGCTCATGTGTGTACAAGATGTGTTTTTATTGGTTTTATATGTTGGTAAAGGTGGAAATATCAAGCAGGGTGTTTGTACACGTGTCAATTTTTATCAAGCCCTTATCTTAATTTGGAATTTAACCACAAATAAAACGAATTATATAAGAAGATAGATTAACACAAAATTATATAAACGTTTCATTAAAATATTGTTTTAAATTATGAATATGAATGTTTAAAAGATTAATACGTTGCTTTTAAATTCTATAAAACATGATCTATAGTTTTTAGTTTTTTGTTCATGATTCGAGAAAAGTAAAATTGAATAGGATTAGATCTTAAGATCTTATGATCAAGATCGGGATATTTTAACATTTTAAGTGTGCTAAGATCCTACATAAAATACATATCATTTTTGCTTTGTAGTATTATAAAATCGTAAGATTTTAAAATCATAATCGGAATCCTGACACTATATGACACAATATTCAATTTGATAAGTTAAAAAATTGTTCAGTTAACTTGGCATCAATGTGATGACTTATTCTACTATATATATTATATCCTGGCAAGTATCGGACTAGATCTAGCTTTTTAGATTGACCTTCTAGTTTTTTGTTTTTTTTTTTATTTTTATTTATTTTTATTTTATAATTTTGTTTATATCAAAAACTATAAACCCGAAACGCTAAATCAGAATATAAAGTTTAATGTTCAAACGCTTAAACCGCCGTAAATACTAACAAAACCGACAAAATCACACAGATCAAAAAATAAAAGGACAAAAGAATATTCCATGATATTAATTCTAGTAGAGTGCTCCAATAACAGTATCCCTATATCTATCATTACATCAAATAGGTAACATATACGGTTGTATCTAATTTTAAATTTTTGATAAAGTTTGAAACAACCATTTTAGATATCATAAGACAGTATAATCAATTTTCGTGAAACTAAAATCCTCAATGACGAACACATAATAAGCATAATAAAAGTTCTTAAAGGTTTAATTTCGTTTTTTTGCTTTGGTTTTGTTTTTGTTTTTTTTATAACGGTATAAGAAGTGCCATAATTTAATTAGATGGGAACATGTGTTGATTTAAATGCAAATGAAGGGATGTAAAGTGTAAAAGTAGAATTTAGTTTGGTTGAGTCACGACTTTGTGAATTTCAGTGGGAAATAGACAGAAGTGTAGTAAGGATGTGGGACCCACACTGTCACACTGACTTTTGTGAACCTCTCCAAAAAAGAAGGGGTTTTCAATCGATGTCATAGCAACAATGGGGGACCAAAAGAAAATTAAAAGAATCTAAGTCACATCATAGATTAGTGTAGTTTTCATCTAAAAAAATTTCACTTGCGGGTAATAGCAACCATATCCCATACTTTAATTATACCTTACGACCTATCAATAATATCATTCCACCTCATCTCATACCTCACCTATACCTCGTCGTATTTTTCTAGTGGCAACTATGATTCCATAACTCAACTAATTTATATTTTTTTTATTATTTTTTTATATTCATAATTATATTAAACAATTTAATAAAAACATAATATTTCATTAATAATTAAAAGAAAATTACATAAAACTTAAAAAAAATAAAGAAAATTACATCACCGTGAAATAAAAAGAAAATTACACTACCATCGGCGATAAGAAGTCTTGAGTCGCTACACGCCCGTAAGATCATATCGGAGACTACATGATATCTTCGCCGAAGAACTTCAGAAGACATCGTCGTCATAAACCCGCCGACCTACCGATCCATTATACGAACCTATGATATCGCCATCCCGTCGTCTTTTAAAATCATATTATTAAATATAATACACATATAAACGAGGAGTCGAATAACCGTGCAACGTCATGGGCTGTCGGCCTACGTAAGAACTCTCGACCATATAATTCGATTATCGCATGGCAAAAATTATCAAGGCATTCTCCTACAAAATATTTAATATTAAAAAAAAAAACCTAAAAGTACATAGAATCCATTTAAAAGTGAAAATACATAAAAGACATTGAATCCACGAAAAGGACACAAGTGCATATAAAACGTATTTTGTAGATCTCCACGTATTTTAAGATTTTTTATTTTATCACGTGCCCAGGCACATAATAAAAAACCCTTATAAAAACCGAATTTAAAAAGATTAACCCGACGTTCTTCGCGCCATGCTTAAATAGTCATCAAATCTATCCGAGGTTCACCCGTCATGAAGTTACCGAATGGTCGATGTATTTTGTAACGCTGAAATTTTTTTTCCTTATGCTTTGGCCTCTTGAAACCATTCAAATCTCACTCAACATCACCAACAATTTAAAGACAAGTTTTTATTCATTCAAATCTATCACGAAAAACATGGTTTGAAACTTTCGTCGCTCGACAAAATAGTCATTCATTAGAGTTTGTAATGCTTCTTCACGAAAGCGGGTGAGAGACCGCGGTTTCTAGTGCTTGAGCTTGTCGCGCCTTCATTAGAATCGCGCATCGCTAAAAAGGTCGATAGGTACTACCTGTGGATAGCAATAGTTCAAGACTCGCGTCGAAAACTAACTCGCCATCGGATGAAGAAGCAGGAGGATTGAGACATTTTTTCGAGTGTTGTAGTTGTTTTGTTTGCAGTAAAAGAATGAGATTTTAATAAAATGTGAGGAGGATGAATCGATATTTATAAAAGCGGATTTTTTTTTTTTTTTTTTTTTTTTTTTAGCGTGCACCGGCCGAATATTTGAACAATGATATACACGCCCACTTCATACCGAATCGGCAATCTTTGCAGTGCATCAACCATACCGCACCATACCGCACAAGAGGCAACGGTGTTGCCGCTCAGTATGAGCCCAAACCGTGTCCATTGCCACCTTCCTAAAGGTGTGTTAGGTTAAACGTAATGAATTAATAAAATAATATAATTAACGATGTAATGCACCAAACTTAGGGCCTGTTTGGTATGAGTTTTTTTTTAAAGATTGGACTTAAAGGTAGCTCAAATCATTTATTTGATATTAATTGTGGGTTTAAATTTATGGTTCAAACCTTTCAACACTATCATTCACAAAAGTAACGTTATTACCCTACTTTTCTACAATTTTTTTTTTCATCTTATACTCTTCTCTCTTTATCTCTCTTTAAATTTTTTTTCTTATTATATAAATATATTTTTTTAAAACTTTTCTCTCTCCTCATTTGATTTAAGACTATATTAAATTCAAATCATATTCAAATCATAATCCAAATCATAATCTTAATCCTAATTCCAAACTCATCTGCAAACCAAGCAGGCCCTTAATAATTGAGGGTCTGTTTAGTATCTCTTTATGGGAATGAGAGAAGGATAGTGGTAATAATTCTAAGGGTGTGCTTGGTTCAAACTAAGAAAATGGAAAAAGAAAGACAATGATAATGGTGGGGAAAGATTTTGAAAAACATTCCCTTTAATTTGTTGGGTAAAGACTCATTACCCACTATTGGGTAATGAGCAATTGCATTATACTCTACCAAGCACATGTTTACATTATCTTTCCCATTTCTTATCCTTTATAACCCCCTACCAAACATGCCCTAAGTGTTTGGTTAAGAAGAGGGGCCTACATTATATAAGAATGAAATATGGATATTGTCCATACTCCATAGGAGTCCAAAAAGAGAAGAATTAATCTATCATAGCGTGAGGACCCATCTTATACCGAAATCGATACCGATCAGATTACAGATCATACCAAACGCACTCTAATAAGTTATTATCTGTGAAATTGACTTATTTGGTTGTTATGTTTGATTTGAATAAAATATTTACAAATTTTTTGTACAATGCAATGAATGTTGAAAATGAATGAAATATGAAATATGGCAAAATGTGATTCAATGTCGTGTTGTAATGAAGAAAAACTAAAAGGGGTTATGTAATAAATTGGTATTTAAAGACATAATAGAATGAACAAATGAATAAACTATACCATTACAAAACTCAACAAAAAAGCATTTTTTTTATTAAATCGTAATGATTTATTCCATCTTAATTTTGATTCATGCATACCAAACAAATGAACAAATGAATAAACTATTCTATTACAAAACTCAACAAAAAAAACATTTTTTTATTAAAGCGTAATGATTTATTCCATCTCAATTTTGATTCATGCATACTAAATAATCAATAGTGCATTCGCTAGCGACGCTACGATGACAATTCCGAAATAAAAAATTCAATAAACCATACTTTATAATCTAAAACGCTTTATGTGACGATAAATTAATGGATACCAAAAGTTTCACGTCGATATTTCAACTCTTTAGAATATTATATAGAGGCATCAAGGTCATACGACGTGTGATCAAGTAATAAAATTTTCAAGAAAAATGTTTTCAATTTTATATTTTCTCTTACAATAACTTTACCAATAAATAAAACATAACGAGCTGAAAGAACTTTAAAAAAGTGATGGATAATATCAAACTAATTCATATAAAACAATTGAAAGCTGGCGTGATTTTGCGTTACAGAATAATAATGTTATGAGGTTATATATCAAATTAATGATAATATCTCAGAATACAAAGTAGTTAGAAACATTTTTTTATGAAATATATATATATTTTTGAACATGTTTGGTCATTAATATTATTTATTACATTCATTCCATATGATAAAAGATATAAATAAAAGAAAGACTTATAATGATACATCTTGAAAGTATATATTTATGAAAAATGTTTGAATCATTAATATGCTTTATAACACTGTCCCATATATATGTAAGATATAAATAAAAAAATGCTTATAATGTAAAGAAAACTTACATGCTTAAGAATAATTTAGAGTTATCAATGAAAAGTATAATAATTAATATACTAATATATTAATCATTGAATTAGCACTTAAGACTTTGCACATTTGCATCATTTGTCTTAAAAAAATTCCCACTTTTAAAACCGCTTTTTACTTTTTGTTAATTTTATTTAAAATAATTCAAATTTATTTAGACGGTTTCTAAACACTCTTACGATATAATAATAGTTTTAACTTTGTAGTTTTGTATTTATTTTAAAATCATATTCATTTATATGCATTTTGCATTAAAACTAAACTAATTCAAAAATAAATAATAAACGAAGATTAAAATGTTGTGGAAGATAAATTAGTAAAAACTATTTATTAAAATTTGTAATGCTTAAAAAACACATTAATGACATCTTAAAAAAATTTAGGAGAGATTGACATTCTTCCATTATAAGTAGTATAGATATAGATACATTAATGTATATACATATATTGCAAAACATTAATAAAGGAAATGTTAAATGCCCTCGCCACAAGAATAATAAATAATAAATGAAATATAATATGGAGTCCGTTAAAAGTATGAATCCGTTCATTTTGAAAAAAGTGACCATCTTTTGCGTAATATGTTTGTCTTAAAACAATTGAGCTTTGTGTATGAAGGCTTTGGAGTAATAATTATTGCCTGTGCAGTTTGAGTAATTAGAAATTAACATATAAAATAAATCATTGGTTCAAGGCGTTTGGCTCACGTAACGTTTTGGCGAATTGTAATCTTGGATGAATCAGAATTAATGAATTGTAATTTGTTAATTGGAATGTGTTGAATCAGAATGTGTCAGAATCAGAATCACGAAATCATTAACGTGTTTTATTGACTCAGAACGTAATGTAATTCAACTTTTTTATAAAACTTAAAAAGCTAATATAATAACGATAATAATAATAATAAATAGTAATAATAATAATAATAATAAAATAATAATAATAATAAAAATAAATAATAATAATAATATAGTAATAAAAAGAATATTAATAATAAAATATAATAATAAAATAATAATAATAATAATAATAATAAAATAATAAAATATAATATTAATAATAAAAATAAATAATAATAATAATTATTATAATAATAAAATAATAATAATTAAAATAATAATAATAATAATTAATAATAATATAATAAATAGTAATAATAAAAATGATACTTAATAATTAATAATAATAATATTAAAAATAAATAATAAATAATAATAATAATATATTATTATTATTATTATTATTATTATTAAATAATAATAATAATAATAATAATAATAATAATAATAAATAATAGATAATAATAATATTATTATTATTATTAAATAATAAATATAATAATAATATTAATATTGATACAATTATAATATTATAATAATAATAATTAATAAAATAATAATAATAATAGTAAAATATTATTAACTAATAAATATAATAATAATAATAATAATAATAATAGTAAATAATATTACTTAATAATATTATAATAATAATAATAAATAATATTAATAATAATAATAATAATAATAATAGTATTAATAATAATAATAATAATAATAATAATAATAATACTTTTAAATAAAATAGTAAATAAAATCATAAATTTAATATAAAATAATTATTAAAAATATTAATTATTTATTTAGATATTTATATATAATATAAAAATAATTATTATAATTATTATTTATTTTTAAATTAAATAATATAATAATAATAACGATGAAAGATAAATACCGATATTTAACTCAGAAAATCAATTACAACACATTCCATCAAGTTTGCTATGTAATCAATTACATCATCGACGAATTGGTTGTAATTCAATTACATTACGTTGTAAACCAAACACTGATGTAATGTAATCAATTACAATTCCATCCATCCCGCCAACCAAACAGTGATTGTAATGTAATTCGACACGATTACAACAGATTACATCGAATTCCTTCGAACCAAACGGCCCCCAAGGACAAACTAGAATGAAGTCCAAAATAGAAAGAGATATAAAAGTAAAAAAATTTAGTTGTTGAGTACAAGACATTTACAAGAGAAACACAACATAAGCTTGGGTTTGTTTGGTAGGATGCAATAAAATGTCAATTGAATAGAATAAATAATATAATGGAATAAAGAGTGTAATGTAATGATTCATTATAGTTATTAATCATGTTTGGTTTGTATAATAAGATATAATGGAATCGATAATAGAAAGACTAAAATACCCATTAATGATAGAAAGTTTATTAATGTGGTTAATTAATGATTGAGTTTTATTTAATTTTGATTGCATTACAAGATGTAATGAAAAAAAGGTATGAAACCCCTAAGGAATGATTTTGGTGTAATGAGCCATTACTTGTAATGGATCATTACATTCTATAAATGTAAACAAATAACATTTATTCATTACATTGTAACAATCTTTTCCATTACTGCTTTGATTACGACATACCAAACACTACGTAAATGTTAGAGTAAATTACACAAGCATCTGTTGCTCTTTTTTACAAGGTTAGCTTAACTATAAAGTTATCTAATCAAATTTTATACTTAAATTAATGTATTAAAAACTTGTAATAAGATATAAAGCTTAAAGTAAAGACACAAAGTTTATAACATTTAAATTTTTATCAGAAGTAAATCAAATATTTATACGCAACTATTTGCGGAACAACAGTTGAAATTAAATAACAAGTATAATATGATCTCCTCATTGAACTCAACGTAAAACTTGTGTTATATTTTGAGTAACAACTATGCTTAACCAACTAAATTCTAACTCAGAGATTTAGTTGTATTTTGAAGAGTAAAAGTATTTGTGAATGCTACAACATATAATGCACAAACTTATATTACTTTCACTCTTGTTTCAACATTCTTATATAAGCTAAGGAATGGGTAATGGCCTTTGGTAAAAGATGCGTGTTATAAAGTGAATGGACAAAGTACATTTGTACTTTGTCCTTATTACAATATTTTATTTTAAATAATGGACAAACATGCTTTAGAAATAAAAGTGTCGACAATCGTTCTAGCATTTACACATACTTGGATATGTTTATCTTTGGCTGATAACGACTTAAGATTTTCATTTCAAAACATATCCTGCCTCAGTTACTCAGACATTTGTCTAACTCTTCAGGTCTTCTTTTGTTGAAGAGTTTGAAAAGGGTTCAATGAGCTTATTGTCATCACTCACTGAACCCATCACATTCTTCTTTGGTTCAAGGATTTCATTCACTTAGTACCGCCCCATTGAATGGTGAGTCTTTCTTTCAGACTCAGATAGAAAAACTTGAAGGAAACTCACTGAATGACTATTCATGTTACACCCTGTGAACGACTTGACTTAAAATTTTGACTATTACACATAAACAACCCAACTTTAACGTACCGTCCGTTATTCTTTTAACTACTGACAAAATGCCATTACCATTAAACCCTAGAAAGTATTTTTAAATTAAACTAGACTCAGTTATTTTCGAAATGACGGGTGGCATGACCCATGACGAATTACGGTCTAAAAGATATGAAATTACAAAAATCGACGAAATCTGAAAAACCGACCATACGGCTGTATGAAATATTCTCATATGGCCGTATAGTTATCTCAGAAACATATAAACCATTGACTCGAGCATACAACCATATGAGATATCTCATATAACCGTATGGTCACCTCCAGAAGTTTCCAACTTACTTATTGAAGCATACAACCATATGAAATATCTCATATGGCCGTATGGGTACTGCGGAAACATTACTAAAGCATTATTGTACAATTTTTTTGGAAAACCGACTTACAAAATTTGAAATGACACTAAAACTTCCAGAAATTTTTAACACAATATAAAACACATAAAACCTTTACCACAATATAAAACGTATTTTACAAAGTAACGGGTATTGTGCCAAAATACCCATTTTGACCCATTTTCACCACATACCACCATTACCACTTCAATATCACATCAAACTTACCCAAAACCATTGATATAACATAATAAACCATTTCCATAACCATTTGACATGTTTGCAACCCAAAGTGGGTATAATTACACTTAGTAAGTAGAACGCTTATAATAAATATTGTAACATTAACCGGTAAGCTTTTGTTTAGTAAGTAGAACGCTTATAATAAATATCATAAATCATTTACACATTACACATCAACCAATTACTTCATTACAACAATAGGCCTTTAACATTAACACAACCTTAGCCACTTAACACTTCATGATCTATCTCAATAACATCTAAAAACATGATAACTAACATATCCTTTGCAAGTGTTGGGTTCAGTGAATACCCAAACCCCTTAAGTCTAGGATTTAAATAGAAAATACCCTAAGTGTTTAATCCCTTAAACATTAACAAGTCATCGAGCGATAGTCTCGGTGAGTCGCCTTCGTGGATATTTAGTAAGAGACAATGAAGAAGTCTCCAATCGAAGGCGGAACTTAAGGGGTGAAGATCGAGTCAAGAAGAAGATGGTGGATTCGGTGAGTGATGACAATAGCTCATTGAATCCGAAACTCCTCACCAACTACTAACAATGAAGATAAACTAAAGATCAAGACCAAGGCTATGAAGATCAAGAATGAGCGGACAAAGCGGGATAAGTTTGAACAGATAAGACGAAGTCCTTATCAAACAAAGTCAAACTTTCCCCGAATCGTTAACTATCAAGCTCGGCTTCATCACCGACAAGAAGAAAGCACCTTGTCACTTACCCAATATAGCTAATGTAAATGAGACAAAATACATCAAGATTTTGTCTTCAGAACTCGCCGCTTGTCCTCTAGGATGAGTCAAAACCACACTTGTATAAATAGCATAAGAGATGGAGTGGAAGAATTTTAAGCTTGAGGATTAATTGTAAAACACACACAAGCCATCTTTCACTCCTCCAAATACAACTCTGTCCCTGAGATAGCTCAGTGGTTCCTTTGTAGTTGTGCTTAGACTTAGCTTGAGCTTAGTGAGGAGATACCATACTTTGTCATTTCAACCCCAAGTACTATTTCGCAAGTACTTGGGTAATGTATTCTTTTTGATTTGTTTCTAATAAAGAATATATAAGTTGAAAATTATTCAGTGTGCTTTTACTTACATTATTTTTACCATTGTTCACAATCAATTAGTTTATTACTTTAATGGTTTTATACGCTTGTGAAACGGAACAACAAGTGGTATCGAGCGGTGATTATAAAACCCTTTAAGCCGCTCAAAACGCTTTTAAATAGGGATCCTAATGGTCGAAATTGATGTGCCCCAACTTGTCGACAAAAAGGGTGGAGCTTATTCAACTGCTGCCCTCGACTCAAGTTGGTAAATTTAACAAATGGAAAAGCGAATGCTTTGCTATTTGACAGGATGGAACCTTACTACATTAAGTATATTAATGAAGGTCCATTTATCCCAAAGATCGTCAAGGTTTGCCTAAACCTAAAGCTCATGGACTCGGGACGAGAGGAGAGTGGTCAACCAGACCAAAGGCTCAAAAGCATCATCATATCTTGTCTCCTCGATGATGTTATGGAGTCTCGTTATAGTTGTAGTACATCTAAACAAACTGGGATGACACGGAACACGATCATGAAGGTCCCTCGATACCAAGGAGAACAAGATTGTGGACCGAAACTCGAGTATAACACCTTCGTGGCTAAGGACTCGAAACTCGTCTCAAACTTACACCCGGTACAAAACTCTGTTAATTGAACTGTCAAATGATGGTGTTAAGTTGTCCAAACATGAAATTAATGTTGGTTTTGTCAATAGTCTCCCTGAGAAGTGGTTGAATTTCTCTCAGGGACTTAGGAATGCTAATCATATCCAGAATCTTGAACTTTCTAAAATATATGGGAAATTTATCTACGAGGAAAACCTCATCAACAGACGATACCCCGACTTGAAGAAGTCTCATGAAGTCAAGAAGTCCCGACCACTACCTCAACACCAATTTCTACCGCTTTTATTCTAACAAGGTGGTTTAGGAATTTCGTGAAAATTCGATGATGAGCGTGATGAGATCGCGAGGAGTACCTAAATGACCCGAACATCGAATTTCGTGAAAGGGCACCCTTGCTAACTCTAGAAGGTTTATAAAAAGAAACAAAGGTTTTCTAATGCTAAAGCTAATGAGGACACCGAGTGTTTTAAGTGTCACAAAAGAGGTCATTTGCCAAAGACTGCTTTTTCAAAACAATTTCAACCTCTTACAAACCATCAAGGTAAAATCAGTCCTCGTGCTTTAGCAAATTTCAACCAAAATCTATCAGCCTCATCAAAATTTTCAAAACAAATCGGATCAAAATAAAACTGCTGATTTTGAAGCTAAGTACATGAAAGACAAAGCTAAGCTTGCACCGCTGAGGCTAGTCCTCGAAAAAACAAACAATGTTAAATCTGCAGGTAAAAACAAGTGCCTAGTTGTCAAGTCTCGATCGATAAAGAGCTAGTCTCCTCGACGATGAAATAGTGCAAGTCACAGTAATCGATGGCTCTCTCGAAGAGGACAAGCTAGGCATTGGAAAGAATCATGCCAAGAATAGAGAATGGGTCAACATCACAATGAAGAAGGTAAATATTTTACTTTCTATGGATTGACTCTGATTGGCAGTCTTTTATGAACTATATCAATGTTGACCTTAATTTTTAGAAGAGCAACGATTAAATCTTTTTTCAAAATACAACAAGTTAAGTTTTGAATTAAACAAGTGTAGGGATGAACTGCTTCTTTTAAACAAGCTAAGCTTGAGGCTGTCACACTGCAAATTCAAAACATTGAACTAGTTAAAAGAAATCAAGCTCTTCAGAAGAACTTAAAAAGGAAAAGATATCATTGAAAGTTGGATCGCTAAGAACTTAGGGTCTTTGATGTTGTGGGAGCCCCAAGAGCAAAAGAGAATTATTGGTGAAAATCATCTCCCTGATTCTCACAATAAAGACCAAGGTCCTAAACCATTTGTGTCTGGTGGAATGATCACCAATATGTTGTCATTGCCCAAGTCCAGTGATTGGGATGAACGGGTTAACCCGAGAATAAGCTTCCAAATTTTGATTTCGAAGAATACTAGAGCTCGAAGGCAAGCTCTAAAGAGCATGCTTGACTCCCCGATGTGCCCAGAGTACCGAACACATCTCCGAGTCTCAAGCCAATCTCTAACACCGCTTCCACCCCTCGAAACCTCTTCGTGGTGCCGCACCTAGCTCGAGCTTACTCCTTTGCAATTCAACCTCACTCACCAAAAGAAAGATCCGACTTGGCAGTAACCATCCCGAAAAGACCAACAAAACCAACCCAAGATGACAATATTCCCACCGAGACCTCCACATCTTTAGTTCCTATCAAGTAGACCAAACCAAGAATCGATCGAACTTGTGAGGAAGTTTATCGACAATATGGAATCCATCAAAAGCTCCCGATTTAATCAAGGAAACTAAGTCACCTCCTCTAGTTCATCAAGGTCAAAATCCAACACCAAACCCGTGCGTAGTGTGATATGTGCCATTATACCACCATACCATCGATAATTGCATGTAATCCTTTTTGTATGATATGCAAAAGGATGATCACAAAACTTTAATCACTTACAAGATGTAAGTTCATTCAGTGAAGCAAGACATACCAATGTTGGTCATCAACATGCTTCAACCTCTAAACAAACTCACAGGCATAGAGAAAAACCCTTTCCTCCTTGTCCACACTGTGGCTTCAATGATCATCATCCTAACGATTGTCTCATGAACACCTGCTGTGATATTTGCGAAAATCCAGCTCATGAGACATCCCAACATGACAGTGTCATCCAAGCAAGGAGAAGTTCAAAACAACCCCGCATCACTAAGTCATCCTCAGTCAGCAAATGCAAAACCTGTGGTAGCACAATGCACTCAACCACTGACCATGAGTCTATTGCCAAAATCAAGCAGACCTTTAGACCCAAGCCCACTAGCATGTGGGTTAGCAAGAGAAACTAATTCAGTTTACTATTTGTTCAGAGACACGTCAGGGAGCCTATTTGACATCTAGATAGTGGATGCTAAAGAAGCATTACTAGCGTTAAGGAGTATCCGCACAAGTATGTAAAGGAACCAGACCCAAGGTAGTATTTGGTGATAACTCATCATGTCCCATCAAGGTTATGGTTCAAGATATCGCAATGGAATAGTTTTCTAGAATAGCTTATGTCAATGGTCTAAAATACAATCTCATCATTGTCACCAATTATGTGATGCTAAGTACATTGTGCAATTCAATGACAAACAAGGCACAATTTTCAATGCCAACAAAGAAGTTGTTTTGATAGCTCCTAGAGAGATGATGTTTATGTGTTTGACATGTCAACACCTCTCAAGATGGAACTTGTCTCTTTGCCAAAGCCACCGAAACCGCCAACCTGGCCGTGGCATAAGAGACCCTCTCACTTAAATTTCAAAACATCAACAACTTGGCAAAACAAAATAAAGTCCTTTGCTTTCCATCTTTGGTTTTTGCAAAAGACAAACCATGCTCACTGTGAAAAGGAAAACATCACGAGCATCATTCAAAACAAAACAAAATTTCTCCATCAAAGTTGCCTTCACCTCCTCGAGACATGGATACGTTTGGACTGTCACCAAGATCCATCCAAAGATGAGAAGTATACACTTGTCATTGTTGATGACTTCTCAAGATACACTTGGGTATACTTTCTTTCCAAGAAGAGTCAGCACCGATACAATAATGTCATTCATCGTGAAAATTGAAAACCGTAATAACATTATCGTTAAACAAATCGAATTGACAATGGTAATCGAGTTCGAAATTAAGAGCTTGAGAATTTCGTGATGAAAAGGAATTTCCCAAAATTTTCATCTCCTTACACCCCGAACAAAATGGGGTAGTGAAAGGAAAAACAGAACTCTCATTGAGGTCGCCGTAACTATGTTAAATGGCTCAAGAGACTCAAAGCACTTCTAGACTAAAGCAGTTAAAACAGGCTGTTACACTCAAAATAGGTCAATCATTGTCAAAATACATAACAAAACCCCATATGATATCTTCAAAGAAAAACTTCCTGATATCAGCTACTTTCATGTGTTTGGGTGTCATGTGTTCATTCACAATCACAAGGATCACTTAGGCAAATTTGATGCAAAAGCTGATGATGGGTATTTCCTAGGTTACTCACTGATCTCTAAAGCCTTCAGGGTGTTCAACACTAGAAGAAAACAAGTTGAGGAAACTTTTCATGTCACCTTTGATGAAAGTTCAAAAAGCATCAGATTTACCAATACCTCGTTGGAGGAAATAGGAATTGATGACTCATTAAGATATCCCCGATGAGTTCAACATCAAATCAATTCCTCATATCGTCGATGTCGACATCTCATACTATGTCTTACCCCACAACCTTCCTCAACCAACTATCGGTGAAGTCATTGATAATCAATCAGTCCTACTGGGATAGGTAATATTGAACCAAATGTTCAGGAACCTGTGATTCAAGAACCCCAACCTATGATCTAAATGATTCTATGGCTCCTGCACCTGAACTCACTCCTGAGTTTTCAGTGACCTCATCAAGCTCATATCCTAGACCATAAAGTAAGTGGACAAGATCTCAGGACATTGAGCTTGTAAATATCATTGGTGAACCCACTGAAGGCATGCTCACTAGAAGCATGGCTGCTAAGTTAACAGTAGCTTCAACCAATGAATGTCTATATGCTGATTTTCTATCAAAAATAGAACCCAAAAGTGTCGTTGAAGCTCTAAAACACCCAAGCTGGGTTCAAGCCATTCAAGAAGAACTTCAACAGTGTGATAAAAACAAGGTCATGACCTTGATCAAATGTCCTCAGGATGTCATTGTCATAGGAATGAAGTGGGGTTTTAGGAACAAAACCGATGAAAACGGCATCGCTATTAAAAACAAAGCCGACTTGTAGCCAAAGGTTACAGTCAACAAGAAGGCATTGAATATGATGAGACATTTGCTCTGTTGCAAGAATGGAAGCCATCAGAGCTTCCTTGCATTCGCAACCTACATGAACTTCAAAGTTTACCAAATGGATGTAAAAAGTGCATTCTCGAATGGTGAACTCAAGGAAGATGTGTATTTTCAAAGAACCTTCCGCTTTGAAAGTAGTGAATTTCTGACTATGTCTCAGAAGCTTGACAAAGCCCCATATGGACTTAAACAAGCTCCCGAGCATGGTATGAAACTCTCTCACCTTCCGATTCAAAACAAGTTTGTCAAAGGAAAGATAGACAACACACTGTTTATCTACAGGACAAAACAAGATGTGATACTGGTCCAAGTATATGCTCATGACATCATCTTTGGCTCAACAAATTACACTCTTTGCAAACAGTTTGAAAAAATGATGACAAAGAAGTTTGAAATGAGCATGATGGGTGAACTCACATACTTCCTTGGACTACATATTAGGAAAACTGATAAAGGAATCACCATCAATCAATAGAAATACACCAGAAATCTCTTGAAGAAATATGAGATATCTAATTGTTCCTTAGTGAAGACTCCAATGGTTCCTCCAAATAATCTTGGACCTGATCTCACTGGCAAATCAGTTCATCAAACTCATTTCGTGGTGATTGTAGGTTCACCGATGTATCTAATCGCTTCTAGACCGGACATACAATTCTCATCTGTCTAATAGCAAGATATCACCAAATCCAAAAGAATCCCATCTCACGCAGCCCAAAAGAATCCTCGATACCTAAAGGGAACTCTAAGCCTTGGACTTTACTTTCCAAAGTGCTGTGGTTTGACCTCAGCGGTATTCGAATCGACTATGCAGTCGCAACAAGGACATAAAAGTACCTCGTGGTCCTGTCTATTTTTGGAGGAAAGCTAGTTTGTTGGAGTGTTAAAAGCAACAATCGGTGGCTATATCTTTAGTCAAGTCGAGTATGTGGTCACAGGATGTTGTGCCAATATTTTATGGATGAAAAGTTAACTCGGTGACTATGACATCCATTACAAAACGGTACCCATCTTCTCGTGACAATACCAAAGGCAATTACAATCTCCAACTACCCCGTCCTTCACTAAAGAACCAAACATATCGATATCAGATATCATTTCATCAAGGACCACATCATGAAAGGAGACATAGAACTCTATTTCATCCCTACCGAATATCAACTTGCCGATATCTTCACCAAACCCTTAGATGAACCTACATTCGTGAGACCGAAGTCGAATTGGGAATGCTTGACATTGAAAGTCAAGAACTCGAAAATCAATCCCAATCTCGTGAAGTTCTCTCGAAATGGTCCATGCTCCCTGCATAAAACCCCAAAACAACCTTCTCACCGAATGAGTAAGACTCATTCGGGGACCCCGACAATTGATATCGAGCATTGAATGAGTAACTAAATGCACCAAGTATTTCAGCTTAGTTAAATGTCCTAGGTTGGTAAACATACCAATTTAATATAGGAATATATGTCTCTATGTCCTTCTCACACCAAGTCAAGGGTCCCTCAAACCTTACCTCATCCTACTTGGCATTAAATGCCCCCTCTCACAACTAATGTCCTAAGGATATTTTAATCCTGCAAAATGCACTTTTACTGTGCACTACAACTGTTCCCTTGAAAACCGGGTAATTACTGCGGGTAGTGGAGTGGTGGCATTTATTGAGGTAAATAAAACATTTTTGAAAAACCAACTTTAAAAATCCTCATTAGTGCAAAATCTACCCCTCTCACCACTCTATAAATACCCCTCTCAAAACATTAAAACACACACAAATTATTTCTGCATCAAAACTCTGTCAAAATCAATTCTCAAACCCAAAAATCTTTGTGTGATTCTTTAAATCCTCAACCAGTTTTTAACAAAATCTTCTCTGTAAACCATTTACAAAAGATTTTTCTTCACCAAACCCAAAAGTTTTTCAACTTTTTGATTGTTCTTGTCAAATATTTTCAAAAAAAAAACCCCTAAAATCTTTCAATGGAAATGGCAAGAACACAAAGCCTACATTTTGCACCTCAGTGGGTGGGCGGTCTTGAAAATGTTGAATTCAAATCTAATAATGTTATAGGCAATTTTGAATACCCACATAATGTCCTAGCCTATAAGGGAATCATGAAATTTTTGCTCAACTTCCCACTAAAACAGGCCTTTACTCAGTCCCCTTCTATACTATACCAAAATCTCCTCAAAGAGTTTTGGGCAACAGCTGAGGCCTATGACCGACACCCTCAACTGATGAGACAGACCTTAGATCACTCAGGGAGTATCTCATCAAGTTCACACTTTTTAACGGGGAAAAGTCAGTCACCCTAGACTATAAAACGTTTTGTACATCAACAGGGCTTGACTATAATTCTGGTAACTATGTTGCTCATCCTGACCCTTCCACAGTTAAGGATGAGTTAAAACAAATTGTTTTAGATCCAAAGTTTTTGGACAGAACCCTTGTCACCAAGAACTCTTTTCCTGTGGCTTGGAAGATCATGTTCACATTTGTTATTCGTGTTCTCACTGGAACCACTCATCCACCAACAAGTTAACTCTATTTAGTTGATGATGGCATATTGCTTGATGATGTGGACCGATGTCGACATAGGGAGATCATTTACATGTGAATCAGAATCAAGCTATGAAAGAAACCGGGACGAAATACATTTCGTACCCTAGGTTTGTCTCATGCGCTTTACAAGTGTTACTCAGTTGCAATTATCCTCAGGAATACAAATATTGTGCTTACCTTGCTCCCAAAAAGAGAAAGGGGAAGTCTCAGTCTGGGACTAAAACCAAACCCAAGTATCAAGGCCCTGAGGCTTCAGGAACACAGTCTAAAAGGCAAAAAAAGCCCAGGACTGATCTGCCACCCAAAGGAGACCAAGCAACATCCACCTCGGTGATAACGAAGAACACTGATACATCACAATCGCGTCTTGGTCCCAACTCTACTCCCCAAGATCCGTAGGAAACAAACAACTCACCGGTAGGGAGCGCCTTCCACACGCCCCAAAGAGGACATTCACCAATCACACTTTTGTCCGAGGGCAAAACGAATGATCCCAAAGACTGGGGAAACGAACAACCCACCGATAGGGATCTCACTGCCACCGCTTCTAAGGATAGCATTGGGAATCACCCACCAGTGCTTGAAGAAGCACAGGGGGACAAAGACTCAGAGGGACAAATACTACCCGCTGATATGGAACCCATCACCACCACCGGTTTCACTAGTACAAAACGGATTTGGTCACACATGGTCGAAATGGAACGGCCACATAGTCGCATATTTGTGTGGTCAAGGTACAAAATTGACAACATTTACTAATTAGTCACATGAAAATTTTGATTGTGCGACCATTAGAATCAGACACACACAATTGAACATTGTGTGGCTAAAGGTATCTCGTGATTTTGTTTCGATAATTTAGCCACATATGAATTTGGAACGCGTGACAAATACAAGTAACCTTGATGCGTTAGTCACATGAAGTAATTTTTGTGTCTAAATCATAGAGTCAAGTTTTGTCACACATTATTTAAGGGTGATCGATATGTTTTGCCAACTCTTTAGCTACATCTCGAAAATGTAACGAGTGACAAATGAAAAGTAAGGTTGAAGTATTAGTCACGATATACATATAAACAATGACAAATATATGTCACATACTTGAACACTGTGACCAAATGCCATATATGGTCACACTAAATTTTTTGTCACACATTCGTTAAGTGTAGCCAAAATCCAGTACATATGTTCACGTAAGTTAATATGTGTGTTTAAAGTTTAGTTTGTGTTAGCTTGCCAAAAGCTAATCTATATAGTCACATTTACTACTAACACTGTGACCAAATGCCATATATGGTCACACTAAATGTTTTGTCACACATATTATTTAAGTGTAGCCAAAATCCAGTACATATGGTCACGTAACTTAATATGTGGCCATTGAATGATCAATAGTCACACAAAATACACGTTTCTTCACTTTAAACACCATATGGTCACACTTATTAACACTTTTAGCGACTTTATGGCTAATTGTATGTGACTAAATACCCAAAACAAACGTGCTTTGTGTGACTAAATGTTAGAAAAAGGCCACAAAAATATAAAATTCATGTGGCCATTGGATGATCAATAGTCACACAAAATACATATTTCTTCACTTTAAACACCATATGGTTACACTTATTAACACTTTTAGCCACTTTATGATTAATTGTATGTGACTAAATACCCAAAAAAAAACATGCTTTATGTGACTAAATGTTAGAAAAGGCCACACAAACATAAATTTAATGTGGCCATTGGATGATCAATAGTCACACAAAATACACATTTCTTCACTTTAAACACCATATGGTCACACTTATTAACACTTTTAGCCACTTTATGATTAATTGTATGAGATTAAATACCCAAAACAAACATGCTTTGTGTGACTAAATGTTAGAAAAAGGCCACTAAAACATAAAATTCATGTGGCTATTGGATGATCAATAGTCACACAAAATACACATTTCTTCACTTTAAACACCATATGGTCACACTTATTAACACTTTTAGCCACTTTATGATTAATTGTATGTGACTAAATAACCAAAACAAACATTCTTTGTGCGACTAAATGTTAGAAAAGGTCACACAAACATAAATTTGATGTAGCCATTGGATAATCAATTGTCTCACAAAAAACTATTATGTTTTTCATAAACAGAACTAACTACGAATACTAAACAGACTTAACTTAGGTCTTCCAGACTTAACTTTGTACTGGCAACCTTAACCACTAAAACTAACCTACCAGACTTAACTTTGTACTGGCAGCCTTAACCACTAAAACTAACCTACCAGACTTAACTTTGTACGGGCAGCTTTAACCACTAAACTTTTCTGCTTATAAGCAGACCACAACACAAAAAATATATATTTTTTTGTGCAAAGGTGAACTTTTATTAATTAAGGAAACTTTGTACAATGAAATAAGCAACACAAACTGATATGGACACGTCCCATATCAAGTTTTGGAACCACTCTCTGTGAGGGGTATGTCTATGACCCAAACTCAAATAAACCGGTTTCGCAACCGGTCTCTATCAGACGCATCGAGACTGGTTTTCTACTAGGGACTGTTTGGAATTGCTTATTGAAATTGCTTATCAAGATAAGAAACTTCAATACAATCCAGACACTCCATATAAGTAGTTACTTTAATAAATAAAATCCCAAACAACCTTTACAAACAATTAATGCCATAATGAATCTTTATGAATTACGTATTCCGAGTAATATTTACATGTACCCAAACCAAAAATATGATTAGTAAGTAAACATGTCAAACTCAAACCAAACCTCAAATTCCTAAGATAGAGCCTTACACAACAACTAAGCATACGATTAATTTGGGAAGAATGTCACGAACATATCAATTCAATGAAAACTGCAGCATTCTTTAGACATTGCATTTTATCTCCATCTTGCTACCCAGTATCTCCATCTTGCTACTTATTGTCCTCATCTGTGTTCCATAATTAAGGATAGATTAGAAGGTTGCAAACATAATAATAGAAAATAAAAACTTGACCTATTGTCGACGTGTCGGAATCTCATTAAATCACATCTAGTAACATTTTAGTCTACGTTGATAAAGATACATGAAACACAAACTTTTCAATCAAAACTTTTAACTAGGTAGTAATTTTAGGCATCGACAAGATCGGTCATTGCATAAAATCAAATATCTACAATTTTATTAAAGTGCAAAGTCACAATAGGAGCTAACATAACTTAGTTGTAAAAATCAGTTTTGCTACAACTTAGGCTACAATCCTTAAAAAATAGTTACAGCTTTAAGTTGTCTCTTTTAATCCAGTTAAATCAAACAACTATATCAAATTATAGACTACAGCTAAACACCGCTTACGACTTTTAGTTATAATCCTTATAAGTAGTCGCCACAAAAACAATCATTTGAATTTTATTATGCACAACAATTACCTCTTATGCTTCCACGGTGGACCTCCATAATTTCTTTCCTTAATTTTCCACGTATGTTTCTTCTTTTTTGATAATGAACGAGCTACATGAAAGACACAAAAGGGTTAAGTTTCATACAAGATTAGTGTAAATTATTATTTCAGTAATAGTCTAAATATTAAAACTATCACCTGCTCCAGAGCAAGTGATGGAGGAGACAACAAAAGAACCCGTTGTGGATGATCCTACATCAGAGGATGAGCCACCAACCACCGTAATCCTAGTTGAAACCAAAACTAAAGTGGTGGAGGAGCCGAAAAGTGAGATCGAAGAACCAAAGGCAGAGGCAACTCCAGAAGAAGTAATGGCAGTTAAACAGGCTCATAAAGAAACTCCAGTTGAACAAAAGACTCCCGTGACTATCGAGGCAGTTGTGGAACTTGAAGAATCTGTGGAGGATGTTGACAAACCAACTGAAGTTGTTGTTGCAACCACTGAAGTTGCAAAAGAAGAATATAGAGGCCATATACGTGTAAGAATAAGAAACAAATTAATGAGCTAATGAATGATGAATTACATGAACTCTTTCTACAAAGTTATCAAGTTTGTCTTGAGTCATTGGTCATTAGTTAATCATGTATGAGCGAAAGGTAAGCAAAGACCTATAGATAAAAATGAGTACCTTAGGTTGGTGATATATCTGTAACTTCTACCGATCCCCGCCCCAAGAAAATAGCAAAGAACTAGTTGCAGCCATTACCGAGGATTTTTTCAACAAATTATTAAGTGCGATATCCACCCAAGAATCAGGTTGTGATATAGACTTGGATCCTGCAATAGAAAATAAGTCATCAAACAACACGAAAGTTTCGGATATATGTTCAGCATAAATCAGAGAAATGTCAAAGCGCGCTACCAATAAGTTAGCAATCAAAACTGAATCATTTTTAGTAAGTATACACTATACACTAAATGGATGAGGATTTTCGTGTTCATGCTACCCGGGAGGGCGAGTCTTTGACTTAAATGTATGCGGCCTATTGTTGGGTATCCCCGTGATCGTTTCCAAACCCTTTCCCTAGCCACCCCAAGATATTTACCTAGTGAGGTCTAAACATGAGACTCTTGTGAGGGCGCCTGACCACTAGGCACCGCGGTGGTGGGTTTTAAGTAGTATACAGTATACCACTAGGTGCCAATTGCTTAAGCTATAACACGTAAGATGTAACACAAGATAGATTATTACCTCTGTGGAAAATTAGAAGGGGGTTGAATAGTTTTACCAATTAAAACTTCCTTTTAATCTATTTAGATTGACTTATATCAATCTATTTGGTTGTGTGTGTTGGATGTTGATAAGCAAGCATATAGAAGATATGTAATGAAAGAAAAGAGTAAAAGCACAAAACCACAACGCAAGTATTTATAGTGGTTCGGCTACAAGGTCACCTTCCTTGCCCTACTCCACTCCCCGAGTCACCTACTCGAGAGTTCGTAATCACTACACCAAGCTCCTTATGGCGTAGAAGCCTTCTGGCGTCGCCTACTCTTTTTCGATTACTAGGCTAACCACCGGGTTCTTTCACACCAAGGTGAACCACTCCTACACAACGTCGCCTACCCTTTATAAGGTACTAGGCTAAGTACCTAGTTCTTTCACACCTTAGGTGAACTACACCTTCACAACATCGCCTACCATTTATTAGGTACTAGGCTAAGCACCTAGTTCCATTGCAATGGAGGAACTACTACCACACTACACCAACGACTAATCCCAAAGGAGATCTACTCCTTTACAACATCATCAAGGATATCAATATCCTTGGATCCTATACTAGTATATCTTGTACATCGAAACACACCATATCGATTGTACATCTAAGGCACCTTTCACTAATGCCTTTGACTAGATCTACAAGACACCTTTCACTAATGTCTTGTGTCTTCACTTCTAAGCACCTTTCACTAGTGCTTCCTTGTCTTGACTTTTAAGCACCTTTCACTAATGCTTCTTTGTCTTTGACTTCTAAGCACCTACCACAAGTGCTTATCCTATGGACGATAGATACCCTTCACTAATATCTTCGCCTTGACACTTGAGACATCTTTCACTAATGTCTTCAACACTACACTTCTTTGAAGAAAGAAAGGAATCATCAACAAGAGGACTTGAAGAGCCTTGATGATGAGGAAGCATAGCAACTCATGGACTTGAGCTTGCTTGACTTCAAAGGTGGTGATCTTGCCTTTAAGAGGAACCTAAAGATCACACAAAACAAAACTACAAACATAGATCTCTTGGATCTAAGGTTAGTGAGATCTAACTCGGGGAGAAAGTGTGTTAGAAAGAGGATTGAAAGGGTGAGTAATAATGAAGAAATGGCTCACTATTTATAGGCAAATTTCCTCACTATTCCACGGATCCCACGGATCCCTTCTACTTGGGATCCAAATTAGCACAAAGCTAGGGATCCGTGGAACGCTCCTCTTTACCCATGGGTATTTTGGTTATGGGTCATGGGTTATGGGTTGATCCATGGTTTTCTTTCTAGATACAATGTACCTTAAGGATACATTGAACTTGTATAAGTGGTATATATAAAACCATGGGTTATGGGTCAAAACCATTTGCTAGTTTTTATCTATTTAGTATATACTTGTTTTTACCCATTTTAGTATATACTTGTTTTACCCATTTTAGTATACTTAGCTTAAGTATGTGTTAACTCAATATGTAAACACTAGTTGTTGTACATATATATCTAGATTATAAAATCACTTATACTTGTTTTAGTGTTTTATGTGAAAATGTGAATATGTTAGAAAACTATTAGTTCAAACCATTTACGTATTTTATTTGTTTCGTTAATATGATTTTACTTTTGTTATCGACAAAACATTAGAAGATCGTAAAATATAAATAAACGTTTTTACGGCTTATTTGTATTAACAACCTCGGTAATCAATATGCAAATGCCAAAACTTGTAGACAATGAACGAACAAAATTTAGAAGCCGTTGCTTGACAGCTTGGCTTGGTGCAGAAGGTAGGATAACTGGTTCAGTACTTATACTAACTTCTGAATTTAAAATTGTTAGCTGACTAATCTTACCACACGTTATCTTGTTCGGTTCATTGGCGAAAAGTTAAAGTATTTCCCCTTGACGACCTTGATCATCCATTGGTATGCACTCAACAGCAATAAGTTTATCAACATCATCCGCTGTAACTACGTATTCAGGATTTGTGACCCGTGTCATCAAGAATACCGCTGGTCAAGAACAAATGGATACTGATAGGACTGCAAGATACCCGCCTTCCTCCTACAAATAATAATAAAATGCCACAATCTATTATAAACCCAATAAGCTGACACAAATAATAATAAAATGCCACAATCTATTATAAACCCAATAAGCTGATGGGACTGCAGCCATTACCAAGGATTTTCTCGACAAATTATTAAGTGCGATATCCACCCTAGAATCAGGTTGTGATAAATATAAATAGACAAGAGCCTTTGATGAGACTGTAAATGCAGTCCAAAACGACACAGGAATAATGAATGGCTGGTTGATGATTTTATGTATGGTGAATGAATGTGCCATATGCTATTATTTTCTGACATTTACTACCTACTATTAACATTTACAGTGTGTGAAAATGAAACAAGAATCATGGGCCTTTGTAAAAATATCTGCTAATTCTCATCTAAAACTGTGCTACTGTTTTATTATATGGAATAGTAGTTTTTTTAGCACATATGTTCAAGGGGGATGGCCATAACTTACTATAGTTAATGTTGGTTAAAAATTTTAATGTTTATAATTTGTGTTAGAATACTAGCACGCACGGGAATTAAGATTCCATTAGTTAAAAAACAAGCTTAGATAACCTGAAATTATTCTTTTTATGTAAATATTTAGTTTATAATTAACTTTAGTTAGTAGCGTGTAATAAGTACATGCGCAAAATGTGCTAGGACAAGAAGAGGGAAGGTTCCGAGAATGAGAAGTGAGACCCTCCATTCAACTATGAATGCTACTACAAATGAAGTGAGTAGAGATGTCATATTTTGTAGTATAACTGATATCCTCTCGGCTATGGCAGACTTTACGTTTGCAGCGTCTGTGGCTAGCCGCGCTGCTACTAGACTTGAGTTATGTTCCTCCTCATCCAACAATCCAACTTCAGTCCTCATGATTGCTATAAAAGAAACAAGATAAGAACGTCAATGACGATTTAATTGCAGTTTGAGGAGATTGAATATTATTTCGTATAATGAAACTGTTACTTAAGGGTCAAATAATTACAAATAGCATATAACGATGTTAAAAAAACTAAATAAATAAATCAAACAATTATAAGGTCAATTATTTTTATAGTAATTAGTCTATATTGAACCCCAACTATATCAGTACATCACTAGCTCACAAAATTCCCATATATCCCATACACACCTAATGTTTATTCAACAATGACATTGACATCCTATATCAAACATAGGCACACACATGACAGTTTATGCATAACCTGATTTGACAATAGGAATTCTATTTACACCATAAGAAATGATAAATTAAACCTAAATAGAACCCTAATCCAACTTAAATACACGTCTTGAACATAAATAAGCTAAAGTAAAAATAACAATTGCATATAAACGATAAATTAAGAAAACATATATACAACTTATTGGGCTCAAACTCAGTTAAGATGAATGAGTCTTCGTCCCGTGATGTAGGTCCGTGATTTGGTATTCGCTAATGGAAAAGAAGATGGTGGTAGATGGATGATTAATATATTACACCATTAATAATGGATTCGATACTCTGGGTTTGGGGGAAGTTTGAGATACAAGATGGTGGAGGTAAGTGGAGGAGTAAACGAAAATAAAGGGGAAATGGTGGGAGAGGTTTAATTCCGTGTTTGTCCATTAAGCCGAGCAAAGGGTCAAACCCGACCTAAACCGATCAAGTATAATTCACAATTTCCTGCAAATGTGATGCAAGTTAGTAGGAGAGAAAAAAAAAAGTTTCCTGTCTTCACGGATCCTCCGGTTCCCTCCTAGTAGGGATCCGTCTAGGCTATTCTGAGGGATCCGTATCAACTGATCAAATTTAGCAAGGGTGAAATAACAAATAATGTTATCACATAAATGAGATATGTAAACAAAGTAATCATATGCTCAACGAATTAACAAGTAGCATGTAATTCCATTTAATAAAACAAGAGTTATGATATACATGACTCAAAAATAAGAAAATAGACAATACATAACTAGGAATTTCTTAGACCAACTAACGCTTGAAGCTTAGACATCACTATAATCTTCTAGCTAAAGTTATGTTTAGGTTTAATCTCGTCGAAACATTCGAGGAGATGATAGAACATGAAACGTTGGTCTTCTCGTACTTCATGTATCAAACTTTCAACATGTTGACAATGATAGCAATCTTTGTCATGGCTAGGTAGTGGTGGTGGATGAAATGAAGTGGCTTGATTCAAAGGATCAATTGAAGTGGTTTAAGGACCCTTGAATGATGGAGGGATTGGTGGAGGTCCATTTAGGAATGGTTCGATCAAGAATGATGATGGTGGTAAAGATGTGTCAACTTCCATAAGGTCGGGTGGTTGACTTTGATGATTTCTTATAATCCAAATGGGATTATATGATGGAAACGGCGAAAAGGAAGCCGGAGCAAGTGTT
The DNA here is from genome assembly GCA_022545495.1 of Chrysanthemum lavandulifolium. Classification (NCBI taxonomy): domain Eukaryota; kingdom Viridiplantae; phylum Streptophyta; class Magnoliopsida; order Asterales; family Asteraceae; genus Chrysanthemum; species Chrysanthemum lavandulifolium. The sequence goes on from JAHFWF010000056.1 coordinate 662,747, forward strand.
GACTCAACACTTTGATTTTGAATCATTGTTCCTCCTAATGAGGAGAATGTTGTCGGCGGAAGTGGATGAGACGGCCTAGGTGGCAAGTCCTCTGAATTGTAGAGGTGAGGTGATGATTGTGGGGATGTAAAAGAGATAGCTCTAAGAACCAAAGGTGATGGTTTAGTGGAGATTATATTGTTTGGCCTAGGAGGTATGGTTGTGTTTGGTATAGGTAGTTTTGTGGGTACTATCCTTTTAGGAATTGGTTTGATTGGATGATGAAGGTTTGTTGATTTGACCGGAGATGATTCGGTTGAAGAGATTTCGTACAACACGAGCCCTTTTGATGGGTGGTTCTTTGGTGGATAGGTTGTTACTTGGGGTTTTCTCATGATGAGATGATTTGAAGAGATTGCAAAGGCTGAAAGTTAGAATGAGAGTGATGACTATGGAGGTCCTAACAAGGTGGTTTATAAACCAAAAGATTTGAAAGTGCATTTATGCTCCAAGCCACTAAGATTCATTGGAATGTGATGATTAGCATGCACAAGAGTCAACTACAGAGGTTGTCTTGTTCTAGGAACTCATTTAAGATGAGATGGAGTGTTTGAGTTGAAATGATTTGTTTTAGTAAGATTTGTCATAGATCGTCATCCGGATCCCACGGTTCCTCTCGGAGGGATCCGTCTAGGCTAGTTCTAGGATTCGGCGCTCAGCAGATTTATGAAAGAGTGGAAATGATGTTTCTAAGATCCTAGACCTACATCACCTTGAGTATTTCAGTTCTCCTAAGTGTTTTAAATGAAGGGGTGCTTAAGTGTTTGAAGGCAATGAGTGGTGTAGCTAATGATTGTTATTTATGGAAGGATTTGGAACTTTCAACAAGTACCTATGGATGAGCAAGGATGACATTAAAGATGTCAATTGAAGTTAAATGAAACTAAATGATCCTAGAGATCAGGTTGTGTCTTATGATTATGTTTTGGAAAATATCCTAATGGTTATGAGATGGGAAAAACTAGGATTTGATCAACTTTGATCAATTTTGAGGTGAGATTGATTAATGATCAATATTGTCATAATCGAAGGACTTCTACCTAGTTGTGAGAGATCATATAAGAAGAATAAAGTGTGAGTTTTGGGAGCGGAGGAGTGATGGATTGAAATGGTAGATCTAACAAAGCCTTAGAATGTGATCTATGTGAGTTGGAAAGAGTAGGAAAGGTCAACCTATCTTGATAAAGTCTTAATCAATCTTAGGACACTATGTTTAGCTTAGTGTGAGGTGTTCTAAGGGATGTGTTTGACATATAATGCTTGCAATTGCATTTTCATTTTGTCGGATCCTACGGTTCCCTAGAAGTAGGGATCCGTTTAGTACAACATTTGGGATCCGTCTATCTCATTAGATGTAACCTTTACTAAAGGTATGCAATGATCTTTGACAATGCATTATATTCCAAGTTTTGTTTAAGTGAGTTCTAAAACTAGGAAATCAAATGTAAGATGTTTTATTTCATGGAAGAGATAGGATTACAGTAGAATTGATCCTATTTGACTATTCTAGGTTCATTGAGTGTCTTCACTAGGAGGATCATTATGTGATTGATGGGTATTGGTGGAATCATGAATGAAGAAAGTCTTCATGAGAGATATGTTTAGCGGTTCCATCATCTTGTTCACAAGTACGCATAACGGACTTTGAAATTGAGGATGGAAGTGCATAACATTGTGATAGAGGCATGTCAAGAACATTCCATAAGGGATGAGTTTATTCTTGGAGCCTTGAAGATTTGCATTCGCCTTGCGAAGAAGTAGGCGAGATTGTATGGTTGTTGTGTTAGCAAATAGTACAACATGTGAGCACAACAAGCGGGAAGAATATCTCGATTTCCTTAAGACTCCAAACATTTTCATGTAGAATGAGAGCAACAGTTTATACTCTTCTCGGATATCCGTGTATGGATAATGTTTGGATTGGAGTAATATGGTCGAGGTTTGCATATCATGCGCGTTAAATCTTAGGAGGGTATGTGTGAACAATATGGACTATTTTCTTCACGAAAGTTGAAGAGAGAATCAAGAGACCAATCTTCGTGAAGGCACATTGTCCATGGTTTGGAATTCGGAGGATGTGAGCAAGATGCCCAAGGCTTAAAGTGAATTTTGGTTTTGATATAAAACCAAAGAGATAGAGAGCGATCCTTGTTACGAACGAGTTCGACTTCGACGGAAGAATTCCATTATGAACCTTGGACATATCTTCGTTGATTTCAAGAAGACATTCTAGTCCTATGGCTCGGAAGGAGGTATTGATACCTTCTTCGAATTGTAGAGAGGTGTCTACAACACGCCCTTCATGGAAGTGACTTGCCGAGATTATTGAACCCCGGACATGATTGCCAGTGTGTTGGGCTCAAGGAAATGTTCGGGTGTAGACGCTAGTGAGTGAAAATCAAACTCGATTCATGCGTCATAGTTGAACCTATAGAAGTGATGGGTTAATAAGGGAAGACGTTTATGGTCAACCTATAATAATCTAACGTTTTACTAGATATTCTATTAACAATTAGTATTTATCTAACTCATGGTTTTGAAACTCTAGTGGATTATTACTTTTAGAAAGACGGTGGTTTTAATCTTGAATGAAAACTGCTTTCCAAAGAGGACGGATCCCACGGTTCCTTTTCAAAAGGGATCCGCTAGTGTAACTTCCGGATCCGTGGATCCAGAGTAATGTAACCGCTTTAATAAAAACATAGGTTTTACTGTTATTGTACCATGAAGTATGTTTTATCCTACATTTTCTTTTAGCATGCATACATGACATCTAATGTATCACGAAAGAATATAACACATATAGATCAAAAGAAATGAAACACACATAATAACACAAACATCCTAGATAAAATAGATTATCAATAATATTGCATTTCAATGCTAAGGATGATACAAAGGATTGGGTAAATGACCCCAATATAGATTAACAACACAAAGTAAATGTCTCCGTATGTGAACTTCATCATAGGGAACACAAGTGCGATGAGCACGAGTGCGATGTAAACCATGTTGATGACGGATCTTCTTGGTTTAGGAAGAGATGGAATGAGGAGGAAGATGAAGTTTTTGAATGAGAGGAATTTTGAAATTGGAAAATTTGAAAAGTGAGGATTGAAAAAGTGGGCCGAGTGGGTTTATTAATAGGGAAGGAGGAATTTTGAAATTCATGTTTTTGTTTTATTAGAAGAAATAAAGCATAAGCTCTATATACTATGACTATAGACGTGAAAAATAACACGATGTGAAACAAAGCTTCCTAACGGCTACATGTAAATCATGTGTAAACACAAAAATCTACTCAAATAAGAGCCTAGCAAATAACACTTATATACTAAACAAATATCATTTAGATATAAGTAGAAAGTCATACCGAATGCACTTAGGAATGTCTTTACAAATGACAAATGTCACTTAGACGATTCCCGCTCCTTTGCGTCTAAGATACCTTCTTAAGGAAGGTATTCTTGTTACCAAGCAACTCCTAAAGCTTGGTGGGTATGAGCTTTGACTAATCAACATCACAAAGAAGATTAGTGCAATTTAAGTGAAAAGAAAAAGAAAAAAAAATGTTGTTATCAAATAAAAATCCAAACATATCGTTTTTGAAAAAACATGATGTTTGTTTTTGAAAAAAAAAACCTTCTTTGTAGTTTTCAATTAACTATGGATCGTATCAAGTTTTTAAAGTACAATATACTTCAAGAAACTTGGTAACGAAGCTCTGATACCAATTTTGGAAAACTAGAAAGGGGGGGGGGTTGAATAGTTTTACCAATTAAAACTTCCTTTTAATCTATTTAGATTGACTTATATCAATCTATTTGGTTGTGTGTGTTGGATGTTGATAAGCAAGCATATAGAAGATATGTAATGAAAGAAAAGAGTAAGAAGCACAAAACCACAACGCAAGTATTTATAGTGGTTCGCCACAAGGTCACCTTCCTTGCCCTACTCCACCCCCGAGTCACCTACTCGAGAGTTCATAATCACTACACCAAGCTCCTTATGGTGGAGAAGCCTTCACAACGTCGCCTACTCTTTTTCCGGTACTAGGCTAACCACCGGGTTCTTTCACACCAAGGTGAACCACTCCTACACAACGTCGCCTACCCTTTATAAGGTACTAGGCTAAGTACCTAGTTCTTTCACACCTTAGGTGAACTACACCTTCACAACATCGCCTACCATTTATTAGGTACTAGGCTAAGCACCTAGTTCCATTGCAATGGAGGAACTACTACCACACTACACCAACGACTAATCCCAAAGGAGATCTACTCCTTTACAACATCATCAAGGATATCAATATCCTTGGATCCTATACTAGTATATCTTGTACATCGAAACACACCATATCGATTGTACATCTAAGGCACCTTTCACTAATGCCTTTGACTAGATCTACAAGACACCTTTCACTAGTGTCTTGTGTCTTCACTTCTAAGCACCTTTCACTAGTGCTTCCTTGTCTTGACTTTTAAGCACCTTTCACTAATGCTTCTTTGTCTTTGACTTCTAAGCACCTACCACAAGTGCTTATCCTATGGACGATAGATACCCTTCACTAATATCTTCGTCTTGACACTTGAGACATCTTTCACTAATGTCTTCAACACTACACTTCTTTGAAGAAAGAAAGGAATCATCAACAAGAGGACTTTAGTAGCCTTGATGATGAGGAAGCATAGCAACTCATGGACTTGAGCTTGCTTGACTTCAAAGGTGGTGATCTTGCCTTTAAGAGGAACCCAAAAGATCACACAAAAACAAAACTACAAACATAGATCTCTTGGATCTAAGGTTAGTGAGATCTAAATCAGGGGAGAAAGTGTGTTAGAAAGAGGATTGAAAGGGGTGAGTAATAATGAAGAAATGGCTCACTATTTATAGGCAAATTTCCTCACTGTTCCCACGGATCCCACGGAAACCTTCCACTTGGGATCCGCTAGCACAAAGCTAGGGATCCGTGGAACTCCTCGCTACCCATGGGTATTTTTGGTTATGGGTCATGGGTCATGGGTTATGGGTTGATCCATGGTTTTTTCTAGATACAATGTACCTTAAGGATACATTGGACTTGTATAAGTGGTATATATAAAACCATGGGTTATGGGTCAAAACCATTTGCTATTTTTTATCTATTTAGTATATACTTGTTTTTTACCCATTTTAGTATATACTTGTTTTTTACCCATTTTAGTATACTTAGCTTAAGTATGTGTTAACTCAATATGTAAACACTAGTTGTTGTACATATATATCTAGATTATAAAATCACTTATACTTGTTTTAGTGTTTTATGTGAAAATGTGAATATGTTAGAAAACTATTAGTTCAAACTATTTACGTATTTTATTTGTTTCGTTAATATGATTTTACTTTTGTTATCGACAAAACATTAGAAGATCGTAAAATATAAATAAACGTTTTTACGGCTTATTTGTATTAACAACCTCGATAATCAATATGCAAATGCAAAAACTTGTAGACAATGAACGAACAAAATTTAGAAGCCGTTGCTTACCACACGTTATCTTGTTCGTTCATTGGCGAAAAGTTAAAGTATTTCCCTTGACGACCTTGATCATCCATTGGTATGCACTCAACAACAATAAGTTTATCAACATCATCCGTCAGAACTACGTATTCGGATTTGTGACCCCGTGTCATCAAGAAATACCGGTCAAGAACAAATGGATCTTGATGGACCGCAAGATACCCGCCTTCCTCCCAAAAATAATAATAAAATGCCACAATCTATTATAAACCCAATAAGTTGACACAAAAATAATAATAAAATGCCACAATCTATTATAAACCCAATAAGCTGATGGGACTGCAGCCATTACCGAGGATTTTCTCGACAAATTATTAAGTGCGATATCCACCCAAGAATCAGGTTGTGATAAATATAAATAGACAAGAGCCTTTGGTGAGACCGTAAATGCAGTCCAAAACGACACAGGAATGATGAATGGTTGGTTGATGATTTTATGTATGGTGAATGAATGTGCCATATGCTATTATTTTCTGACATTTACTACCTACTATTAACATTTACAGTGTGTGAAAATGAAACAAGAATCACGGGCCTTTGTAAAATATCTCGCTAATTCTCATCTAAAAGCGTACTCTGCTTTATTATATGGAATAGTAGTTTTTAGCACATATGTTCAAGGGGATGGCCATAACTTACTATAGTTAATGTTGGTAAAACTTTTAATGTTTGTAATTTGTGTTAGAATACTAGCACGCACGGGAATTAAGATTCCATTAGTTAAAAAACAAGCTTAGATAACCTGAAATTATTCTTTTTATGTAAATATTTAGTTTATAATTAACTTTAGTTAGTAGCGTGTAATAAGTACCTGCTCAAAATGTGCTAGGACAAGAAGAGGGAAGGTTCCGAGAATGAGAAGTGAGACCCCCCATTCAACTATGAATGCAACTACAAATGAAGTGAGTAGAGATGTCATGTTTTGTAGTATAACTGATATCCTCTCGGCTATGGCAGACTTTACGTCTGCAGCGTCTGTGGCTAGCCACGCTGCTACTAGACTTGAGTTATGTTCCTCCTCGTCGAACAATCCAACTTCATTCCTCATGATTCTTTGTAAAAGAAACAAGATCGAACGTCAATGACGATTTAATTGCGGTTTGGGAGATTGAATATTATTTCGTATAATGAAACCGTTACTTAAGGGTCAAATAATTACAAATAGCATATAACGATGTTAAAAACTAAATAAATAAATCAAACAATTATAAGGTCAATTATTTTTATAGTAATTAGTCTATATTGAACCCCAACTATATCAAGACATCACTAGATCACAAAATTCCATATATCCCATACACACCTAATGTTTATTCAACAATGACATTGACATCCCATATCAAACATAGGCACACATGATTTGTTTATGCATAACCTGATTTGACAATCGGAATTCTATTTACACCATAAGAAACGATAAATTAAACCTAAATAGCACCCTAATCCAACTTAAATACACGTCTTGAACATAAATAAGCTAAAGTAAAAATAACAATTGCATATAAACGATAAATTAAGAAAACATATATACCACTTATTGGGCTCAAACTCAGTTAAGATGAATGAGTCTTCGTCCCGGTGACAAAGGTCTGGTGATTTGGTATTCAGTTAATGGAAAAAGAAGATGGTGGTAGATGGATGATTAATATATTACACCATTAATAAAGGGTTCGATACTCTGGGTTTGGGGGAAGTTTGAGATACAAGATGGTGGAGGTAAGTGGGGGAGTAAACGAAAATAAAGGGGAAAATGGTGGGAGAGGTTTAATTCCGTGTTTGTCCATTAAGCCGAGCAACGGGTCAAACCCGACCTAAACCGATCAAACACGACCCGAACAAAACCGATTTTGAGTAAAACGTGAACCGAGAATCAAACCGAATTTAACCTAGCGAGACCGGCTTAAATAGTTTAGGTGTATTTTTTACCCAAACCGAACCGAACCGAGTAAAACCGAAATTGAAAACCATAATTATATGAACCGAAAACCAAACCAAATAAGGTCGGATCAATTTGGTTCGGTCCGGTTCAATTCGCTCGTTGTCGGTTCGATTCGGTTTCATTTGATTTTGCTCGACCCTAGATATGGGTCGCAATTTTTGAAACCATACCTAAGGATGCTTGGAAAAGGGTATGAATTCGTTTATGTTAATGTTATAGAAGCACCTTATGGATTTTATATATCATAAAATTATAAATTTATGACTAGTGTTTGGATTTACTTATGTTTAATAAGCTAATAATCTCAAGTATGTGGTTTAGATTATGTTAGTAAGTGATCAAAAGAGACACCTATTTATGAATCTTAAACTAAGTATAATTGAGGGTATAATGATATTTATAATTGATCATGTTATATAAGCCTAACCCTTTTATATAAGCTTATAAGCTTACTCATATAAGTTTAGTGAACACTTGGTTTGAGCTTAGTTGAATCATATAAACTAATAATCTTATAAGCCATCATACAAGCTTAGCTAAACATATGTGTCTTTGTTACGTTATAGGGATACCGGTCTTCTTTAACGTTTTAATAAGGAGGAAAAAGTTCCAAAAAAGCTTGAAAACATATGAAAACGAGCGAAAATTGCCGAAAACGTTAAAAATGGATGAAAATCGGTCGAAATCGGTCAAACACGGTCGCAATCGGTCTAAAACGGTCTAAGTCCACCTAAAATTGTAAAAATCGGTCAAAAACTAGCGAAATCGGTCAAAATCGATTGAAAACGGTCAAAAGGGACGAAAAACGTTACAAACGGATGAAAACGTATAAAAATTTTGTATAGTATCCGCCTTAGTTTACAAAACCCAATGCACATGACCCATGACCCATGTTAATTACCCATCGATCACCAATCATGTATTGGACGATAACATGACACTATAAGCCACTACAACCCAATGCACATGACCCGTTACCAATTGTCAACAGTCATGGATGTGTCATAACATAACACTTTAAGCAACTATAACCCAATGCATATGACTCATATGATGTCAAATATCCATTAAGGAATGTGACCAGTGATAACATAATGCACATGACCCATGTGAATTAGCCATTATCACCGGTAATGCATGGGTTGCACCGACTTGGTAGGTGCATAGTTATGGTGTGAAGGTTATATGAATTGTATTTGAAGTTTTTAAATGCGGTCATGCATGGGTTGCACCGGCTTGGTAGGTGTATACCGTTTGAGACATTCAGAAGCAAGTATCCAGGGACCTCCCGATAATGTTATCCGGGATCGAGAAATTTTGAGCTCGGCTTGAGCTTGACTCAAAAAGCTCAATTTATTTGTAAATATGTGCTTTCTTACACAAATTAAAATTGAAATATAACCTAAGAATCGAATTCGGTTCGACTTCAGCTCGAAAAGCTCAAAACATTCATAAATAAGTATTTACACTTAGCACACTTACATACAAAATATATATAAAACATATGCTATATAGTGTTGCAAAAAAAGTCTACAAGGCCGATTAATCGCCACCTAGGCGCTATAGGGCCACCAACCTTGCCGATTTCTGTAACTGTGTCAAACAGATAGGTCAACCGTGGTCAACGACCATCAACGGCGGTCAAAACCCACAAATCTTGCCAAGTACCCAAAACTCACCGTAAACTCATTTTGATCACTTATAGTAACTGCTTTAATCTATTACAAGTTGTTTTTAGAAAAATCTTCCGAAAATACATAAAACTCGCTAGAAATACACAAAACTTGGCGAAATACCTAAAATTTTCCAAAATGCCAATCCGCCGATTAATCCCGCCTAGGTCGATTACAAGCTACAAGGTGGTACCGCCCGACTACCGATTTACGATTTTTGCAACCTTCTATATCACTTACAAGTTCGAAAACTCAACTATAACTTGAGTCGAACTTATATAAGGTTGAGCTCAACTCATTAAACATTTCGAGTTCGTTTGTTAGGCTTGAGCTTGAGCTCAAAGCTCGATGAGAATCAGCTCATACGAACTTTAGTTGGCTCGAGATCGGCTCGTTTATGCCACACGATATGCATTTAAAAGTGACAAATATATGTCACACACTTGAACAATATCACCAAATGTCATATACATATATGGTCACACTAAATTAGTTTATTGAATTCATTTGTTGTTAAATATTTATATCGTTTTATTATTACTACTCCGTAATATAAAGTTTTCCCAAAATTTAGTATCCTCTCAAATTTTTCATCATATCCCGCCCACATTTTCCCCAAAATCAAAATTACATTCTCAGATCCCTCAATTTTTCTATACCCTCAAATCTTGCTTATTCAGCCACACACTCACCCTTATCCTTTCCCCCAAAATCAAATCATATCCATTAGTTCATCACCAACTACAAACCATCTCATTCTGTAGTTTATCATCTTCACCATACAACAATTGTTGCTCCGATTTCAAAGTTATTAATCTAGAAACCAGGTACTATAACATGTTATATATTCAATTTAGAAACCAAATTAAGGTGTTCATGGGTTAATTTATTATTCTTTTGATTTTCGTGGATAATAAACCTGATTTAATACATGTTTTTGATTCACTTTCGTCGGTATAAATGGATTAAAAGGGTGTGTGTTCTGTGTAGATTATAGTTCAAGTCGGGTCAAACCCGTTTGACCATGGGTCAAACTCGTATCAAATCATTATTTGTTATTGATGTTATTGTTATTGTTTTGGTCACGGTTTGAACCTGGGTTTATGTTGTGTTTCCATGCCTTCTTCAGCCAAACGATGTTTTCGCTACTAAGAAGCCTATCATTTTGGTGTGGATGTTCTTCAAGGCACTGTTAAGGTAAATTTTATAATTATTTTTTTTTCTATTACTATCCTGATGATTATGGTTTTTTTGCCCAATGGACAATGAATTCACAGGTCAATTTCTTTTTAATACTTTTAACTAATTTGCGGTAATTATCATGTAAGAGATGTTTTTGCTATATAAAAAGTAAAACTTTATCTTTCTTAGAATGCACAACCATGACATGAATTGCCTATGCGCAGTTCTTGTCATGGTTGTGCATTCTAAGCATGTCTTTATAATATTATAATCTTCATTGACTTTTTAGAAGTATACACATTAATAAATTGATAAATTTGTATCCGGTGCGACTTTGAACTCCAATTTGCATCATTCCTAAGAAGGCCCTCGAGTGAGATTACCGGCGTTGTTGTCACGTGAGAGAAGGAACAAATTAAGGAATGTAAGGAGGAAAATAAGAAGAAGGAAAATAAGAAGGTCTCCGTTGAGGTATGAACCTTTACCTGGTCATTGTATCATATTCAACTTTTATTTTAGGGTTGTGTGCGTCTGTTATGGCTTATTAATCTTGTGTTTTATAAAAGGTTGTCACCGATATTGGTCATTGTATCATCATTCTAATTGTTCTTGTTGTACTATGGTAATGTCATTAATTATATTATTACCATTTGTGTCAACTTGTCCTGTTATATATTTCTATCGTGGTTTAGTATTAATTTTTGCTTAGCATATTACATGGATGAGGCAATGAGTACATATCAGGTTGGGTGGATCCGCCTACACTTAGTTTTTGTTCATTATTTGAAGCTCTTTAACTAGTTATATATATGATCATAAACTTATCACTATTAAACTAATGACCCAATGTTAGTCCATGGAAGTCTTCATTGACAACTTGATGTGTTTTCTTAACTAAGATTTTGTTAGGTTACACTTATTAAAGTCGATTTTAAGGTTTTAACCGTCGATGTAAGATTATGTGACCTAAAGAGTTTTTGGTCTTTACACTCATTAATTTGTCACACCTTAATTGATCCGGTACAAGTGTATGGTAAATAAAGTAGTCATCGATATCACCAATTATACACACCTTGATCGTTGATCCTTGTCATATCGGGATGAGTGGAAAAGGCATAAAAGCACCGCATGTCGACAATCGTTAGAAAACTTAAAAGTAAACTCGTAGAGTTGCATAAAGAGGTATTTCTCTCATGTTCGCCATTGTAATTGCATGCGTAAATAGTTCAATTTCATTAGTAACTAAAAATTGTTGCTCGTGTCCTCGAAGCGGTGTCTAAGCAAGAAAATTTGTTGGATTTCTATTGCTTATGCGTTTAATTATCGCTTGAATGGTAAGACTCATGTTTCCTATATTAGAAGATGATTTTCTTTCATGAAAATTTACATACCTTTAAAACTCCCAAGGTCCTTACGATGTATATGTACTTTTATGTATTTTAGAAGATAAGCGTAAGACCTTAGATCTTGAGAGTGTTTGCTTGTTGCTCGATCGTGTTCTAGGGCCTAAATTTTGTCGACAAGTTGATTCCTTCTCGAGTACTTGAAGGTTTGTGGCTAATTTTTGTAAATTCTATTAAATGGAAAATGGTTTTATTTCTTGTTTTAGTGTTAAAAAAAAAAAAAAAAAAAAAAACCCCGCTGTGTTCGGCTTCTTTCAAACTTGCGTGTTTTGGTGATGGTTAATTACCACACCTAATGGTTTTCATCTCACCATGTCTTTTCGACACAAGAGTTGACTAGCCCACAAGATTATGGCTTGTGGTAAAGGTCATGGAATCCATAAATGGTAATCAACTCACCATGATGATGACGGCATTCCATCAAAGAGTTGGCTAGTCCCGAGCAAACCGCCTGGTAAAGACATATCAAATCCGTTATATGGTTCTTGGTTTGCCAATAAATCGATGGTTATCGTTGTACCATAGTTTTCGAACTTAAACATTTGGCTACTCCAAGAGTGATGGCTATTGGTAAAGAGACATCAAATCCATTATTTTCGATGATTCACCTCTCTGTGAGTTAACACACCGGATGTGATTAGAATAGTTTGCAATCGATTTGTATTGATGTACATTATGTCATTTGTTGCCGCAAAGACCGGCGCTTCAAAGTTTGGTCATCATAGAGATGAAATTGCTATTAGTTCTTTGCTACTAATGTTCGAGTACAATCCTCAAGTTCTGAAGTGTTAAAGATTGTTGGGAAGGATTGTTGGGAAGTTTTGTCATTTGTTGCTACAATCCTCTAGTTCTGAAATTTTTAAAGATCTGGAAACTGGAACTTAACCTAGTCAAATTCCAGTTTAGGGGAGGATTGTTGGGAATTCTGTGAAACTGTGATTCTGCTGTAGTAGTGAAGCCGTGGAATCTGCTGAAGTAGTGAAGTAAGGATTCTGCTCAAGCAAGATAGTATCTATCAAGGATTCTACCGAGTTGTACGCATGAGTTTTATTATTTATATGTTAGCCCATATTTATTATTGTATCGCCTAAGGTTAGCATGGGCTTGTTTAGAGTTTTCCCATGTTTATTCGTATGGGTAAAACAATATTTAGTTGCATGCTTGCATGCTTAGACGCTTCCCAAGAAATGTTTTAGGGTTCCTTGTCTATAAAAGGAACATAGGTCTTATGTATTAGGATAACTTTTTCAGAAAAACATTCAAGAAAAACCTCTATAGAGAGGGTGTAAAGATCCATAGAGGATCATTTGTTTGTATAAGAAAAACCTTGTTGGTAACTTTGATTGTGTTCTTATTATTCCGCTGTGCATGTTCAATCATTGTTATTATATACTCTAGTTGAGAAAGACATGGTGAGATGAAAACCATTAGGTGTGGTAATTAACCATTAGGTGTGTATGTATGTGCCAGATTCAGAAAGAGTATAAGGTGATAAACATTGTTCACGGTGATACACTACACTAAACTAAACTAACGACCTCCTATCGGCCTGTGGATCAGGTATACAGTGGGTAAAGACCCGTCCTTCCTCCACGGTGATACACTACACTAAACTAAACTAATAACTAACTAATAAACTGATAAATAACGAATACCGCACGCCCACGAGCTAACATATGTTAGACCTTAATTGGGGTGACCGACACTTTATCATGGAATTTCCAATTCCTAACAATCTCCCCCTAAGGGAGGTCACCCCATGATTTACATTTTGAATCCTAGCATTCTATTCTTGACTTCATTCTTGAGCTCGAGACTTCAATTCTTCAAACCGCAATCTTGTGCCTTTGTAGCGAATCTTCAAAGTCCGTGATAGTTTTGTACTTTCGGTGGAGGTCTTTAATCGATCCACATCTTTGATGATCTTGAGCTTTTTTGAGATCATCACCACAAGAAATCTCTCCGGATCATCCATAGTTGTGTTGCCTTCATGTGATGTTGTGACTTTTGGACCGACATGCTCACACTTTTGAATCATGACATATTTCCATCGAGTAGCGGAAGCTTTATCGGTTCATGATATTTGGCAAGCGTGTAGTAAGCATAGTATAAAAATATTAGAACCGTGTTATGTAGATATGCACCACCATGATTTCTTCAACTAATGACCCAATGTTAGTCCATGGAAGTCTTCATTGACAACTTGATGTGTTTTCTTAACTAAGATTTTGTTAGGTTACACTTATTAAAGTCGATTTTAAGCTTTTAACTGTCGATGTAAGATTATGTGACCTAAAGAGTTTTTTGGTCTTTACACTCATTAATTTGTCACACCTTAATTGATCTGGTATAAGTGTATGGTAAATAAAGTAGTCATCGTATATCACCAATTATACATACCTCGATCGTTGATCCTTGTCATATCAGGATGAGTGGCGAACAGGCATAAAAGCACTGCATGTTGACACTGTTAGAAAACTTAATAGTAAACTCGTAGAGTTGCATAAAGAGGTATTTCTCTCTCATGTTCGCCATTGTAATTGCATGCGAAATAGTTCAATTTCATTAGTAACTAAAAATTGTTGCTGTGTCCTCGAAAGGTGTGTCTAAGCAAGAAAATTTGTTGGATTTCTATTGCTTTGCGTTTAATTACTGCTTGAATGGTAAGACTCATGTTTCCTATATTAGAAGATGATTTTATTTCATGAAAATTTACATACCTTTAAAAACTCCCAAGGTCCTTACGATGTATATGTACTTTTTATGTATTTCAGAAGATAAGCAGAAGACCTTAGATCTTGAGAGTGTTTTCTTGTTGCTCGATCGTGTTCTAGGGCCTAAATTTCATCAGCAAGTTGATTCCTTCTCGTAGTACTTGAAGATTTGTGGCTAATTTTTTGTAAATTCTGTTAATGGAAAAATGGTTGTTGGATCCTCATACGCCTAAGGGGGGGCTTAGTGTTTCTACTGACACTACAACTGTCTTTGGTTTCTGCTGCTGCTTGATGGTATCTTGTACATGTTTTGGTTATTTCTATTTCTTCTTAGTTTTATTTTTAAAAAAAAAATCGTGTTATTTCTTGTGTTTAGTGTTTAAATTAAAAAAAAAAAAAAAAAAAACACTAACCCGCCGTGTTCGCTTCTCAAACTTGCAGGTTTTGGTGATGGTTAATTACCACACCTAATGGTTTTCATCTCACCATGTCTTTCTGACACAAGAGTAGAAGGTGATAAACATGGTTTTCATCTCACCATGTTCAATCATTGTTATTATATACTTTGGAGGTGTATGTATGTGCCAGATTCAGAAAGAGTATAAGGTGATAAACATGGATCAGTGGACAAACTTTTTCTGTTTCTGTCATGAGGTACGTTATAAGTTCTTGTTGTACTCAAGAAATGATACTCTGGGATGAATAAAGGCAAAATTGGTGGGTCAAATGGGTCAGGTTACAGTCAATAGAGGAAATTCTATTTGGGTCAAAAGGCTCACTTTATCTTATCGTGACTTCATGTGAATTCGACGTGGACTCCATTAATCGAGCATGGGAGATCCTTGATCAGATTCCTTTTAGGATCGATATAATATTGTGTTGATGATTCGGGTGGTCTTGGATGATCAAAATACATGTTTGCCATATTTAGAGAGAGAATGATAGAGAGGGTGTTCTTGCTAGAGAGTTGGTTCACAACAATGCAAGGTAAGATTATGAGAGCACCACCCTTCCATGGATGGAAGGGGTATTTATACTAATGACACAACGACCTCCTATCGGCTCGTGGATCGTGTATACATGGGTAAAGACCCGTCCTTCCTCCACGGTGATACACTACACTAAACTAAACTAATAACTAACTAATAAACCGATAAATAACGTAAATATCGACACGCCTACGAGCTAACATATGCTAGACCTTAATTGAGCGACCGACACTTTATCATGGAATTTCCAATTCCTAACAATCTCCCTAAGGAGGTCACCCCATGATTTACATTTTGAATCCTAGCATTCTATTCTTGACTTCATTCTTGAGCTCGTAGACTTCAATTCTTCAAACCGCAATCTTGTGCCTTTGTAGCGAATCTTCAAAGTCCGTGATAGTTTTGTACTTTCGGAGGTCTTTAATCGATCCACATCTTTGATGATCTTCGAGCTTTTTGAGATCATCACCACAAAGAAATCTCTCGGATCATCCATAGTTGTGTTGCCTTCATGTGATGTTGTGACTTTTGGACCGACATGCTCACACTTTTGAATCATGACATCTTTCCATCGTAGTAGCGGAAGCTTTACCGGTTCATGATATTTGCGCAGCACAGTGTAAGCATAGTATAAAAATATTGGAACCGTGTTATGTAGATATGCACCACCATGATTTCTTCAATTAAATGTGGATGCCGTGAGCATGCGGCTTTGGATTGACGCCTCAATTATGATCACCGCAACCGTCCAAATGTATCCGCAAACAACAATTAGCAATAAAACACATGAAAGTGTCTTTGATCACTTTCGTTAAATTGAGGTACACGCCCATAGTTCCGCTGATCAAGACAAGTATCGCTCGTGATCGTGTAGGATTCCTAAGAATCTCCTTGATGTGGTTTCGCAATGTTCTAGTTGTTCTCAAACCGAACGCCTCAAAGAAGACAACACGGAGTGAGTAAACCAATGAATTGAGATTCACCGATTGATGAAAATGATTTGAAAAACAATCGCGTATTGCTTAGAAGAAAGTGTTTTGCAATACGACGAAGGTTTTATAAGAAAGATCAATTTTCAATAAAAAATACCTTTTGTATTTGAAAAGATTACACATTCGATGTGCTAGATAAAGGAAGAGATTCGCACATCGAACGGTTTTTCCAAAAGTATTTTTTTCAATCAGAGATACTTTTTGTGTTTGAAACATGAATACACATTCAATGTGCTAGAGAAAAGAAGATTTGCACATTGAACGGTTTTTACAAAAGTATTCGCCAATTCCATTCTCGACCAAGGTTGATTCAAGTTTGAATCTCCCATCGCTTCTATCCGCTTGTCACAAGTTTGATCTTACGAGAAGATCTCACATGTCACCCACCAAGAGCTTGTTTGATGTTAGCTCTAGAAGGATTTCCATCTTCATTGTGAATATTTTCATATCACTCGGATGTTCTAGCAATACCACAAGGATAATGCGTAGGACTCTCAATATATACTTACTTTCCACATTGTGTGAAACAGTAAGTCTTCATTAATTTTGTGTCCTAATGAGATATTGTGGATGATCTCTTGGCTCTAGACTCAATTGTTCATATTTGGTTCCTATGCCGGAGACTTAATAAAAAGCGGAAGCCATAATAGACCATTATGCCTTGACGATTCATTCCCATTGACATGGTTGTTCAAAAGGTGGAAGTAAAAATTTAATAATCCAAAGCCATAAAAGTTTTATGTTTCTTGACTGTTAGATGTCGTTGTCTCAGACTTCAAAAAGGTGGAGGAAAAATTCCTAAGGTCAAAAGCCGAGGGCTAATGTGCTTAAAAATGTAATAATGACAAGCTTCGAATCTAGGGGATATCTAAATAAAGCCTCTGTCTCTTGACTCGTAGATGAGTTGTTTTGGTTTAAATAAAAAGGATATCCCCCTAAATCGTGTTAAATTAGGACCTTGATGTGGACCTCATTCTTATGGGTAACGGTTCTCGAGGGAAGGACTTTAAACTAGTTAGCGTCTAAACTAGGTAATTTTATCGGACTAAAAACTTATCGAAACAGAAAAAGAGAAAAAAAATCCCGGTTTTCATAATAAAATACTTAGAGGAATTAGGATTATATGAGCGAGAAGTAGCTGCGCGTACACAAGTAGCATCTATGGGTAGTGTTAGCAACTAATTTCTATCTAGCTGTGATTTCATTTTTAAGCTTAGTTTGGGGACTCTTGAAAAGTCAAGGACGATGAATTTTATCCGTATGGACGCTTCTTTATGAGTTTTTCTTCTTACTTCGTGATCCTAAAAATTATGATAATAATGAAAGTTCAACATCCCGTCATTAAAGAAAAATACAAAAAAAAATTTACTTATGTATAATAAAATGGTTAAGTGGGGCGTTTTTAGAACTATTGATTTCAGAATCTCTTTTGAGAAACACTTTGCTAATTTTCAAAGTTTTATTAGAAAGAGCTTTGAAATTTATGGTTTCAAAAGCGTGAGTTGATGACATTGCGTGAGGACACGGCAATATTCTATTCTGGGGTATTTTGGTATGTGTGAAAACACATACCATTTTATTGTCAAAAACGGACCCAAAAGACAACAAACTGACCCCTAAAGCCAAATATATGTATGTTTTTGTGTTGTGCATGTGCAGATACCCGATATGAAAATTGGAAGAACACAAAGACAAAACGGACAAACCGAGCACGAGATTGGAATGAGCGTGGAAAGCCGGAGCCGGGGAAAAAATTTCTATATTTGGATCATGTTTTATCACTAATGTTACCAAACAAACCCTCACCTTTACAACATTTCACACCAATGGTCCCTATACCACTTTTCACCCCAAGTCCTTAAACCATTTGCAAAACCAGTCCCTAAATTGTTGCAAAGTTAGTCCTTTGACTAAACTTTGTTATTTACCAAACCATTTGACCATATCTCTATACCCGGTTTTATATAATTATGCAATCCACTAAAGAAACAAATAATCCAAATCCAAATTATCCAATACCCAGCCCACTCCAACGAATCCAACACAAGACCCGGTCGAATCCCCAAATGTTTAAACAAAGTTAAAAATTAATGAAAATAGGGCGCGCAATATTACTGTTTATCTCCCCCAACTTCTTACCGGTACATACCAAGTTTACCTTCCCTTTGATTCCTTCTAGAAAACCATGATTTGTCAAATTTTTATGACACAAATTTTGTCCACGCTGGCAATTTGGAGTAAATTGATTGGTCTAAGGGATGTGTAAAGGATCTAAGGGTTGCTCATGATTGAGGGATTTGATGGATGGCTGAGATCACAAGTGGGAAAAATAGAGAAAGCATCCAAGGCATCCAGAAGAGTCCTCGCCCGGCTATATAAGCCCTCCTCTACTCACAGATTTAGTATATTAGGAGTAGGATTTAGAGTAGTCTAGTATAGTTTTTTAAAATTATTTTAGCTTATTTCTTTTATGCAATTTAGCTTATTGTAATTATGTTCTCAGTTGTTAACTCTTTCTCAAGCTTTTAATTACATTATCCTTTAAATTTTGGTTTTATGCTTTTCATTAAAAATTGCTTATTGAAATTGCTTATTTCCTTACTGCTTATTACTGTTTTCTTTAATCTAATTTTATCTGCTTACTGTTATTAATTATTTTCTTATCTCAGCTTTAAGAGTCTCTTGTTTTCACTATTCATAAAAATTCTAAAAAAAAGTCAAAATTAGTAAAAACTGTCTCTGCTTAATTTCTGCTTATTCAGGTGATCAAATTCGCTTTTCTATTCTTACTTAGTCATAATAAGTTATTCTCAGTTAAAAGTTATAAAAGTTTAAGGTTAGAAAAGCTTTAAAATGGAAATGTGTAGGTTAAGGGGGTGTTTGGATTTATGTTTAAGGTATGTTCAAAATCTGTTTTAAAGGTCTTGGTCATCTAGCTTTTCTAATCTAGCCTTAGATCAGATTTAGTAATCGAATAGAGGTAGTATTCTATAGCTTTAAGTTGTTTTGGGGATCTTAACCATATATCTTTAATCTTATATCATTAAAATCTGTTTAAATAGCTTTTTGTGAATAGCTTAGTCCAAGTTTGAATTAGGTGTCTCATTTAAGGTAAAATTAGTTTATAAAGTAATTTGAGTCACTTAGGAGTCAAGGTTAAAGAGTCAAAGATGCATTTTCATGTTTTCCATAAAGTCAAAAATCCAAAAATAGTGTTTGTCAGCCTACTTTCCAACTTATTTTCTAGCTTATTCTAGGGCCTAAAAAGTTTTAAAAGTGCTTCTCTAAGATCTCTTGTTACTTAGCTTTATCTGTTTCAGCTTATTTGCTCTCATTTTGTCTTTAATCAGCTTAAATAGTGGCTGAAACTTAGTGGTTCACATAGATTTTAAAAAGGTTAAAAAGTGCAGTCTTAACCCATAGTTTTCTAAAGCCTTTTTATAAGCTCAAATAAGCTCCATAAGGTATGAATTTTGGTATACATGTAATATCCCACTTGTGAACATCATTTTGAAAATCGACTTATAGCTTGCAAGTGATGTGGCTTGTGCACTAGCTGGAAGTTGCCCCCTAGGCAGTTTGGATCTGCATATCCCCTTAAGTGCTTATCTGCTTATTTTTTGTTTTCCTGGTTTATTTCTGTCTTTAACTTGATTAATTATTGCCTTTTAGGTTAGTCTTAGTAATTTTCTAGCTTAATGGGTAGTCTGCACTAGCCTATCCAAGCTTGTGCTGGTAGGTTTTGCCTTTAAGTTTAATTTGGAGATTTAGAGCTTTTCCCACTGATCCAAATTATTTTTATAGAGTTAGCAAGATTGTTGGCTTATTTAGGTCACACTTTAGTTTGTTTTAGCTTCTATTTGCCTTGTAGTAGCTTATGAGTGCTTGTAACAACTTTTATAAGCTTGTCAGTTATAGGTGCGTTTGGTTGTTAAGCTCTTAAGTAATCTGTCATAACTTAATCTGCTTATTTCACAACTTATTTAAAAGTTTTTAAAATATTTCCTTTTCAAAAAAGTCATAATTCAGCTATTTAAAAAGATATTTCAAAAAGTAATGATAAATAAAAAGGTGGGAAGAGGGAGGTCAAGAGTAAGCCACTAGGGCTCGAACTCGAGACCTCACACCTCCTCAACCACCTTAACCCTCACACTTAACCAACTGAGCTATCCTGTGTTGCGTGTGATTACTTGACACATTAATTCCTTTATACACAGATTAGTTTCTTAGCTTATTTCTATTTGCTTATTTACCAGCTTATTTGGCATTGCTTTTAGGTGCATTTTATTTTTCCTAGTCTTTAGGTAGCTTAATATATTTTTAGAAAAAAGATTTAGATTTTCCCGTCTCATTTGCTATTTTTAACGTTAAATTTAGTTTAAAATCATCTTTAATTCATAAATTAAATATTATTCAGAAAAATATAAAAGTTTTTTCTAAAATTTCCTTTTGTCATTAAGAACTTATAAAAATTAATTTGGCACTCTTAGAGTCTAATTTGCTCACTTTAGGTTTTTAGACTTAGGGGTGAGCAAACGACCCAAACGGACCGGACCGACCGACGGACCGACCGAGACCGGACCGGACCGACCACATTCGGTCCGGTCCTCGGTCTATGCATTTGGGCTAATTCGGTCCTCGGTCTGGTCGGTCCGGTCCAGCCTGCATCATTAAACCGACTAGTCGGTCGGTCCGTCCGACCGACGGACGACGAGACCGGACCGGACCGACCACATTCGGTCTCGGTCTCGGTCCTTTTTACCTTAATCGGTCTTGGTCTTGTCGGTCGGTCCGGTCGGTCCCGGACCGATGCTCACCCTTATTTAAACTATGCGTTTGCTATGCTTTTAATTTTTAGTTTATATTGCACTTAGGTAATTGTTATTTGCTTAATTGAATTAGTTGCTTTATTATTGCTTATTTGCTTATTACTTGTCATTTTATTATTATTGTCTCGTCTTTTAAATTCCAAAATACTAAAATCGTTCAAATATTTCCACCACCCCGACCTTTAAACGAAGATTCGATTTTCCATTGCACTCCTCGTTGGGAGAACGACCCGGGAGTTCCATACTTCCGGTTATATATGTGTTTTTGGTGGTTCGGCTTCCCGAGATCTTATTTGGGAGTTTCACGTGGTTTTCTTTGCTACTAATAATACATATATACATACTCTGTAGGAATCATATGGCATAGTGCATTTCTATTATTCGTACAACATATTTCATTTAATATTCGAGTACGACGCATCTAGTATCATAGATACGGCGTATTCTGTTTTTAATCAGAATCAATTAAAACCCTAAAAAGTTATACGGAGCATAAGCTTCTGCTTATACGATCTATTATTTATTATTCAAAAACATATCCGAATTTTTAAATAATTAAGTACGACGTATCGACGCATAAGCTTTAAACCTAACGGAAGTACGATGCATAAGCTTTTGCTTATACGACGTATTTATATTCTTTAATAAGAAATGCCTGTGTCATAAATATTGATCGGATCAAATCAAATTATGTACATCGTGTTATAGTTTTCTCGTAAGATTAAGATTACGTTAATCTCAAAAAGAAAACCTCTACTATTTCTAGTTAGGTTCTGATCTTATATATGAGCTTTACATGCAGACGTATAGAATGCAAAATTTGTTGGAGTGTAGCTCCCAGAACAGGGTAAGATAATCAATGTCAGCAGAAACAAGTATCAAGTCAGCATAAACAAATACCACTAGGTGGTTACCGGATATCACTTGAAATCGTGTGATCACTTTCCAATGTAAACTATTCGACCCTAATGCCTGGGTTACACGAATATCTACTTGGGATAAGACCAAATGTATGTTATTGAATTAGGCACAAATCAATAACCCTTGCGCTTATAAGTGTTAATAGTTTTATGTGTGTCTCTCATGCATAAACAGATCTCCTATTTATAGGAGGTTACTCTTAGCTAGTCAAATGGAATTATGAGAATTAATCGGCCCATTAATTGCCTCATAATTATCCCCATTATTGCCGTTAGTGGTTACATGACCAATTAAACGTGGTCATTATGCGCTTGTAAGCGCCACTTGAATAGGTCAAAGTCCGCTACAAGCAAGATTTCATCAAGATTTCATAGCACTATCGGTGGATACACCGCATCGGTGGATACATCGCTTGATGGATACACCGCTCGGTGGAAACACTTCTTCTGGAACATCGCTATCGCTGGAAACACCGCTATCGGTGAAAACCACAAGCAAGATTTTCCACCAGCAGATTTTCTACTAGTACTACCGATACAAACCACTATTAGAGTCGGGATGTTCATAGACCTTATGGGTGTACACTCTGCACCTCCCAACCCATTACAAGGTGTGAACTAATCTCACAAGTGCACCAAATTTTCCAACAATCCTCCCCAAATTTAGTTCACTTCTTCGCATGAAAACAACCATTAAACAAAATATGTGCATAAACGAAAATGTCACGAGGATTGAATTTCCATCTTAGTAAATTACACGCTCAAATATTCGAGAAATGTGGTGTTCTAAGAATTGAACCCTTCAACCCATTTGAATACCAAGATAAAATACACAAATTTTCAAACACTTATCGCCTCCCGACACTATACAAGCCATGTGTCCATATCCAAATTCATAAATGTTGTAAAAGCTAAAAGTCCAAAAGCCCTCAAGCGGCAAAACTTCAACATTTACATAGGTGGTTCCTCTTTATTCATGCTCCACGCCAAGCACTTTTTCAAAGAAAGTTAACCATTAAGTAAAGACTTCATCCTCCTTTCAAGAGGTTACGAGCACAACCTTGGAATGTAAATAAAACATGTGCTCCAGTCCATCGAATGTTCACTTTCCACATTGAACTCGGCTCCCAAGTTTCCTCGGGAGGAGTTGGGTGTCCTAGCATTCAAATGACTAAGTTGGACTTAAACCCATCCCTTTAGCGAGACTTTATAACCAAGTCTCTAGCCGAACCTTCGTCAAGTGATCGGCTAAGTTACATTGAGATCTAACAAACTCTATAGATACCACCCCATTCATAATAAGCTCACGATCATGCTATGTCCGACACCCAAGTGTCTAGACTTACCATTATACATCCGGCTATAAGCCTTAGCCAATGTAGCCGCACTATCACACCGGATAGAAATGGGTGCTATAGGTTTAGCCACAATTGAATCTCAAGAAGAAAGTTTTCAACCATTCAAACTTGTTTACCAAAGTTGCTAAAGCCACAAATTCGATTCCATTGTTGAACCGGTGATACAAGTTTGCTTCTTGGATGCCCAAGAAATTGCACCTCCACCAAGTAGGAATACCCAACCATCGGTAGACGAATTGTCTTGAGTTATTCGATCCAACTTGCATCGGTGTAACCTTCCAACATCAAGGATAACCAAGTATACGAGAGACTATAATCCATAGTTCTCTTCAAATACTTGAAGACCACATGAACAACTTGCCGATGATGAGCACTAGGATTACTAGTATACTGCTCAATTTTCCTTTGAAAAACCAATATCGTGTCTTGTACAAGTCATGGCATACATCAGCACCAATTACCCTAGAATACTCAAGTTGAGATATAGCCTTGCCATTATTAGGCATCGACTTCTCACAGTATCCATAGGTGTACTCACGGAGTACAATCAAAGTAATTGAATTTCTTAAAACATTCTCAATATAATGAGACCGAGAGATAGAAATTCTTTACTTTCATGTTTAATCCTTATACCAAGGATAACATCGACCTCCCCATGTCCTTCATGGAGAACCTTGATGACAAAAATTCCTTTGTCGGTCAACTGATTTTGGTCATGGCCGAAGATCAACATGTCATCAACATATAGACAAATGATGACTCCTTTACCGATTCATCAAATTTGCTATATACACATTTGTCGACTTGGTTAAGAACATAACCACTAGACAAAACCACTTCATCAAATTTTTGATGCCATTGCTTAGGTGTCCGCTTAAGTCCATAGAGACTTAATCGGTTTGCACACCTTGTTTTCATTGCCGGGCATGATGAAACCCCGAGGTTGGTTCATATAAACCTCCTCTTCCAATTCACCATTTAAGAAAGTCGTCTTAACATCCATCCGATGAATAATCGATTGTGAATAGATGCCAAAGCAATCGCCGATCTTATGGTATCGATACGAGCCACAAGGGCATAAGTATCAAAATAGTTTATCCACGGCTTTTGTTTAAAGCCCCGAATGACTAGTCTAGCCTTGAACTTTTCAATAGTTCCATCTACCTTCATTTTCCTTTTGAAAATCCATTTGCAACCCAAAGGTTTGCAACGGTGGTAGATCAACCAACACCCAAGTGTTGTTGCCCATGATGGAATCCATCTCATCATTGATTGCTTCTTTCCGTAAAGCAATATCCCGGGACTTCATTGCTTCTTCAAATGTCTTGGGATCATCCTCAACAAGCAATAGGAGTATTGGTCCGAGACCTCATCCCTTGTTCCTTCAACTTAGTATAGTTGAAACTCATGTCCAAATGACTTTGGAGTCACGACCTTTTGCTCTTCCCGAGCACGTGTTCAAAGTTGTTGAACCACAACCTCATCGGGGACCACCGATGGTTCATCATCGTGGACCTCACGATACACCAGTGTCATGAGTTCCATTAGGAATCCTCCGACTTGGTCAGGACCGATGAGAATCTATTCTCATCAAAGTCGCATCCTTGATTCAATTATTGAGTTAATTGAAATATATTCATTAGGTTTAATAACATAGAACCAAAAGCCTTGGAATGCTCAAGATATCCAACAAAGATGCAATTTATGCCTCTTTCACCCAAAGTCTTTAGCTTTGGATCGTGAGTCTTACAACAACCCTACAACCCCAAACCTTGAGATAATTCAGTTGGGTTTCCTTTTAGTCCGAGTTCATAAGGGTAACCTTGTTCCTTTGTTTGGAACCCTATTTAATAAATAGCAAGTCGTTAACATAGCTTCACCCTTAACCTCGACTCGATCCTGAATAGGACAACATGGAATTAACCATCTCCTTCAAAGACCTCTTTTTCCTTTCGTAAATACCATTTTGGTGAGGAGTATAAGGCGATCGTTTCATGGATTATACCAACAGATCGAAAATACTGAGTATCCATGTACTCACCTCCCTATCAGTCCTTAATCTTTTGATCAAAGACCCAAGTTGTAATTCAACTTCGCTTTAAACACTTTGAATTTATATAATGTTTCATCCTTGGTATGTAACAGATAGACATAACAAAACCTTGAAGCATCATCAATAAATGTCACAAAGTACTTCTTATTCCCTAAAGAAGGAGTGGCATGCAAATCACACAGTTATCGTATAAGCTCCAAGACCTTAGTCTCACGACTAACACCACGAAAAGGTTTCTTGGTTATCTTGGTCAACATGCAAGTTTTACACTTTTCGATGTCCATGTCAAATCTCGGGATTAAACCATCCCTAGACATATCTTGCATTCTTTTATAGTGCACATGGCCAAGTCTTGCATGCCATAGGGTAGAATCAGTCAGGTCAGTGGTGGTCACAAATGTTGAATAAACACTATCAGAGAAAATATTAAGCCTGAACATTTTATTACATAAATAACCAAAAACAATAAAAACACCATGCTTAGAAAGCACAAATTTATCAGACTCAATAACTTGTTTATATCCATGATTATTCAAAACACTACTTGAAACCAAGTTTTCCTTATATCGTGAACATGAATAACATTAAACAAAGTTACAATCTTTCTAGAACTAAACCTAAGGTCTACACAACCACGACTATGCACCAAGGTCGTTGACTCATTTCCCATGTGAAGAATAGAACCATCATTCAAAGGACTCATAAGTCTTGAACCGCCTTCTATCTTTGCACACATGACTGTTGCACCGAGTCAACCCACCACGCAACATCATCATCCTGCGCATAATGAGATTCAGACATATGTAACATAATAAATCGAAAAGACTTATTAATCATATTTCGACCTTTCGGTGAGTTGGAAGAACCACCACCACGAACCATTAGTGCTCGATCCATTGGCTTTACCACCAACTTTAACACCCTTGCGGTCCCTTTTAATGTGACCGGTTTGCCACATTTCCAACAAGTAGGTGTTGCCTTCTTGTTAGGATATGCCCTGTGTTATTATGATATTTGCGTTTGCCTTTGTTGTCATTGTACACGGTGGAGTTGTTATGCTCACCATATTGACAATGATGGTCCAAGAAGATTGCTACCCTGGCTTGTCATTATCCCGCACCTCGAGAGATTCCTCAATGCGATGACCGCCCAACTCAACCGTAGTTAATTCATCTTTCTTATGTTTCAAGGTATGCTTGAAATCTTTCCAAGAAGGAGGAAGTTTATCAATAACACAAGAGACTTGAATAGCCTCATCCATGTGCATATTGTCTTTGTGTAAACCTTCCAAGTATTCCAAGAAGTTCATTGTATTGTTCCATGACCGGTCTTGAATAAGTCATTTTGTAATTTGTGAAATTATTTACAAGAAACTTTACTTGATGCATCCTCACCATATATTTGGCATCCAAAGAATCTCACGTTCTTTTGAAGATTCAAAGTTCGATAAATATCAAACAGAGAATCGACATACCATCGAGAATTAGACCTCCGCAAATGTAGTCATCATTCTCCCATTTGCTCCTCCTCCCGACCGCTCCACAAAGGGCATCATCCCCATCATAAGGAATAGGGTGGTTAGCACATAAACCACACTCATGCTTGATGACGAAATGCATCTTTTCTCGCCACCTCCTAAAGTCCACCCTTCAAACTTATCAAGCTTGGCAAAGTTTGAAGCCATGTGTTTCATTGCATAGCAGCAGACCATTGATTATCACAAAATAGTTTACTTTGATTGTTGGAGTATAGCCCCGCAATATGGTAAGATAATCAATGTCAGTAAACAAGTATCAAGTCACAGAAACAAATACCACTAGGTGGTTACTGGATATCACTGGAATCGTGTGATCACTTTCCAAAGTAAACTATTCGACCTCAATGCCCGGGTTACACGAATATCTACTTGGGATAAGACCAAATGTATGTTATTGAATTAGGCACAAATCAATAACCCTCATGCTTATAAGTGTTAATAGTTTTCGTGTGTCTCTCATGCATAAACAGATCTCATATTTATAGGAGGTTACTCTTACTAGTCAATGGAATTATGATAATTAATCGCCCATTAATTGCCTCATAATTATCTCCATTATAGTAGATTAGTGGTTATACGACCAATTAAATGTGGTCATTACGCAGTTATATAACCACTTGAATAGGTCAAAGCCCGTTCTAAGCGATCTTTCATCAAGACTTTCGTAGCCTATCGGTGGATACACCGCTCAGATGGAAACATCGTTTATCGATAAACACCGCTATCGATGGAAACCTCAACTTATCGATTGAAACCACAAGCGAGATTTTCCACCGTAGCATTTCTACTAGACTACCGATACAAACCACTATTGTAGTCGTGATGTTCATAGACCTTATGCCAGTACACTCAAATGCACTCCTAACCCATTCTGCGTAACTATCCATCAAGTCACACTAAATTTTCCAACAAAATTTTGTGCGGGTTGTTGTTTACCTATAGTGTGGGTTTTTTTTGATGAGTGTGAACGGTAATGCCGTAATGATTTAAGAAGTGTGAATCTAGATGTGGCAGCTGTTGAAGATGAAAAATGTTTACTCAAGGAAAATGTATAGAGTCAATGCGTTAAAAGGACATATATATGTAACATTGACAATTTTAATATTTGGATAAGAACATCACGCAGGATTGAAGGCAAAGTTAGCATCAAGTTCTTATGAGAAAGTAACGTATCGTTAAATTAGGATGTCAAGTTATACTAAAAAATTTATAGGTGATACGATTTATAATTATAGGATGTGTGCACATTTCTATAAATGATTAGGACATTCAAATTTTGAGTGTTAAAATATTTATACCTTTACAAGATAAACATAACTAAAAATAATATGAAAGTATAAATGTTTAAATACTCAAAATTTCAATGTCACAATCATTTATTAAAGTATGTAAATCACCTCCTATAATTATAAGACCATCTATCACAACACGATACATTAACTCCGACAACAGCAAAATTCTTATGAAATGGGTAACGTTTTTGTTATGGGGTTGATACTTACACTATTTTTTCTTATACTTACATCACACTATACAACATCAGAATGCACAATCGCATCGAAGACATTAATGTATAATCAGAATGATGATAAAAAAAATGGAAAGATCTACACTTTTTTGTTATTGCTACCCCCTACTCACTATTGATTCTTTTTTACTTTCTATTGGCAATATATGACAACTAATTATCGTTTTCTTTTTTGTACATTTTTTTAATACTTATGTATTTTCAAACTTTATAAAATTACGTAATACGTACCCTCAAATCAAAACACATCAAAATGTTAGACATTGAAACACTGTAGGTAATATGTTTTATCGATACGATATATATATGTAGCTATTATATAACGAAATCCTAATAGTACTAACTTCACATACCGGCAGCCCTTATTTACCATCTAATCTCTCATGATCGAGCAATGAAATCGCAAGTTTCTGGATGAAGAAGAAATAAGAAAGAAAACAAAAAACAAAACATTAACGTAATAAAAGCATAACTTTAATGATTCAGAATACAAAACAAGACTAACGGCGGCCAAGCCGTCAGTGGTAATAAGCTGTACTAATTGTCGATTTTGGGACTAAGAATGCAACGGTCAACTTTAATGACTTAGAAACAAAGTCGTATTAACAATCGACAAACAAACAAACAATAAAATAACTATAACATCTGGCGATGAACAGTGAATGATAGCGATGAACAGCTCTTATGAGAATGGATAAATTATGAGAATGGATAAATTGTGGCAATTAGGGTTTGACGGGGAGGAGGCGGTTCAACGTAACCATCTAGGTCTGAGGATCAGACCTGCTCCGATATCATGTTGATACGATATATATAGAGCCATTACATAATGAAACTCTAATAGACCTAACCTTACATATCGGGTTTGAGCCGTATTTACCATCTAATACAAAATAGGTATAATGTGTGATTTAAATTGAAACCCTAAAAAATGAATAGAACAACAAAGAACTTTACTGGCATTGTCATAGATCGAAAGTGTTTTGTGTGGTGTGCGATGAATGGGTGGAACCTCATACATCTGAATTGTAATTTTGTATTTATTTATTTATCTTTTGATTTTAAATCAATATGTGCAAATAGCAGGTAACTTTTTTTTTTTTTTTTTTTTTTTTTTTAATAGTTGAAAAAATACGTAGAAAATTAATTGCATGATTGCATTTTATATAAGAAAATAGATATCCAATAGATGTTTATATGTTTGTTCAAGAAAAAAAAAAGATATTTACAAGTCATGTTTATGGTAATATGAAGATTATGTGGAGGTTAAATAAATAAGCATGTATTAGACCATCAAGTTCATATTTCCCCGTTTCAAAATATAACAAAATATAAGTGTAATTTGACTTTTTAAATCGAATTTTAATCTTAAATATTTTTGTTTGTATTTATATAACACTTGATGAAAATTATACATAATGAAAATACATTTAAATCACAATCCATTTATATATTTTGCATCAAGAGTTATATAATACAAACAAAAATATTCAATGTCAAAGTTCGATTCAAAATGTCAAATTAAACTTATATTTTGAGACGGAAGGAGTATAAAAAGATGTTGAGTTAATATGTAAAAACTAGGAAGAAACAGAATTGAGTTAGGGTGTGTTTGTTTTTTTTTTTTTTTAAATTTTACTAGTCCTCTTACTCTTACCAGTAAGAGGAGGCGACGATTTTTTTTTTTTTTTTTTTTTTTTTTTTCAGGGTGACCCGTTAGACATATAACATTTTTTCGATGAAGGTGGGTGACTGTCTTTATCGCTTACTCGATTGTAGTTGAAGACTTGTGTTAATATAATATATTTGATGGTTTATTAACTACGTTTTATTTATGATAAAAGTGTTGTTTATTTACATAAATTACTTATTATCGTATTAAGGTTGATTAATAAATAAATTGCGAAACAATGACTTAAAATCATTCTGACAATTATAAAACACAAAGAACATTATTTCGCTCGATTTAGACTTTCTACCAGCTCTTACTTGTAAGATGTGTGTCGATCGCACTCCAAAACACCTTAATGAAACAAACACACCCTTAGCCTAATTACAATTTTAACGAGCCATATTGTTATATGAGTAGTGGTTAATTAAAATACGACGTGACAATGTTATGGATTTGATAAAGACCACAAAATATGTATACACTAACATTCTTATATGAGGTTTTGAGATATAAAAATAGCGATGATTAAGTAAGAAATAAAAGTAAAATAAGTAGGATGAGAAATAATTATATCTTTATCTATACTATCTATAAAACAAAAATGGTTAAAGTGAAAAGTCAAGAAAGTGAAATGTGAAAAAAATTTAAAATGAAAATGTTGAAATATATATGAGTAATTTCAACTATTAATACACATATGTTTCAAAATGAAACTATTAATATATATCGAAAACCGGGATAACCCGGGACGTTTCAAACCCGACTAGTTGACCAGGTTTAATTTGACCTAACCCGTCGGGTTGATCCGGTTTATATTGACTCGTTTTTTGACAAGAACAGGTCAACCGGTTGAACCACCCGGGTCGAACCGGGTTTCAAAATATTATGCTTAATTCTCAAATCCTCAAAATTTTATTATTTTTCATTTATAACCCATAAACTTTTTTTTATCACTAAAATTATCTGCATAAATATAAAATCTCGTCTTTATCTGCGGATCTGTTTCGTCTATTATTTTAAATGCATGTACAAAAAAATATGCATTTCTTATGAATTTTTTTTTTTTTTATTTAAAATGTGTAGC
The DNA here is from genome assembly GCA_022545495.1 of Chrysanthemum lavandulifolium. NCBI lineage: Eukaryota > Viridiplantae > Streptophyta > Magnoliopsida > Asterales > Asteraceae > Chrysanthemum > Chrysanthemum lavandulifolium. The sequence continues at coordinate 694,219 of JAHFWF010000056.1, forward strand.
TAAATACATTTTTTATTTTTTTTATTTTCATTTTTGTTTTTAGTGGATCAATTCGCAACAATATAACAATATGTATAAACTACAAATACAACGCAAGAATACTTATAAAAGAATATTGTATGGGCATCAAATCAGAGAGAGAGAATTTGCGAATGTAACACAACATGTGAGGCAGTTGGACATTTTTCAATTTTTGACAGAAGGGAAATGTGAAGTTGTATTTTCTGATCTCACCAACCTAATTACAGCCTGGCCCAAAATTCTCCCTTTATTTTTCGACAATGAAAACACTTTTTTGTTCAAGTCAATAAAGATATAGTATATGTTTCCGATTTAAGATCATTTAAGGACAAAAGATTATTTACAGGGATCAATCTTCACCATCCATTTTTATTTGATCTAATGGATGAGATTAATCCCAACAATTTAAAACCCACTTTCATCATTTTTTAAAATATTAATATCTTTCAACCGTTCATCGTTAAGTGAAAAAAAATATATCGTTCTGAAGAAGATTTAATTATCTTTTATAGATAAAGACTTTGATATACTTTCACAAAAATTTTTTTTTTAAGTAATTTTCACATTTTTTTAAAGTTTTTCGTTTTTAAGCCATCGATAAACACTAATTAATATCACGCGTGATATTAGTGTAATATCATATATATATGTAATATCATACGCGATATTACAGTAATCATCACGTGTGATATTAATATAACATCACATGATATTACATATCATATACGATTTACACTAATATCACATACGATATTCAAGCAGTATTTTATCATATACGATCACGAAATTTCAATAACGTTAAAAAGCGAGAAAATATTAAAAACGTGAAAAAACGAATTTTTTCTTTTTTCGACAAGATATCAAAGTCACCGATATGTAAAAGATAATTAAACTTCGTCACTGACCATGTAAATATTTTCGCTAACGATTAACGGTTTACAGATATTTAAATTATAAAAATAGGTGAAATAATAAAACGCTTTTAATCTCCACCATCGATTTCTTTTTAAACTTACAAAAATGTTCGCTAGATGTAAAAAAGCTAGATGTAAATAACTTTCATATGTTTCCTACCTTTTTTTCTTTCTTACAGACGAAATTAACTTATTTAGTTTAAATCACATCAAGGCACTTCTGCTTTATATTATTTTTGGTAAGTATATTGTGTTAGTTCGAATATATTTCTCATACTTTCTAAAACACAAATTGTGTTATCACAAAACAATTAGCTCGATTTTTGTAAAGGGTTGCCGACGCAGCTTCTTACCCGCTTGACAAAATAATTAGCTCGATTTTTGTAATTGCTAATAAGAAAAGGGTTTTGGAATATGCTTAATATATTGGATCATCCTACCTGACTTGTAACGCAAACAAAACTTTTGTTCTTTAGTACCTATAAAAAACAAACTACAATTACCGAAAATGCAGCTTTGACAAGCGAACACCAAATACGTTGTTCAATATGCATTCACCTTTTTTTTTTTTTTTTTTTTTTTTTTGCTCTTTCATAATTTACCCGGTATTTAATATCTTTCTAGCGAATTGTCAATCGACCTTTCTATTCATCTAAAAATTACATACCAAAAGATTTCATTGTGTTGTATTATTATAGCTACGAGCGCTTTATTCATCCGCTCGATCATCGATCAGATTCTAATATTTTATAACTAAACGTTTGGTAATTAGATTCTTATTGTTTTAGATAATATTTAACCTTAAAAGAAAGACTACAAAAAAGACGCTATTTTACACGGTTTATTTGCAGACATCTTCACATTAAAGTGTCTACATTCCATTCTCCACACTTTCCTCTGTGGGATTTTCTGATACATAAATTTATCGCGAATTACCACACTTATTTTCGCTATATATAAATAGTACTATTCACAAGTTGGTGTGAGAAATAACTTTTTTTCACATAATTAGTTGTGAACATGAGAAAAGAAGTTTCACGTTGCAAAATGCGACAAGACTGAAAAGTCCACACTGAAAGTGCGAACAAAAGCTAAGGAGAACACTATAAAAGTTCACACTTCAAAGCTGCGAACAAACCAACCAAAGCTAATTAAAAGATCACACCTCAAAGTGTCTTACACTATAAAAAGTTCACACCGAGATGTATCATTAAAAGGTTCACACCGAGATTTCAACCATCGGACAAGATATAGCATTTCAATTAGTATTCTGATACGAGAACTCAATATTATGGATACACTTTCAACTTGAGACCAAAATATAGCATTTACGGACACGAGAACTCAATTAGTGGACTCGATTACATCAGATAACCTGATTCAACTTGAGACTAAAAATCATAACATTTCGGATACAATTCAATCAGAATCCATTTTGCAACAATTATCTAAGAAAATCGCAACAATTCAATCAGAACTCAATTCGAAGTTTAACAAATAACAACTACATTTCGCAATTACTTCAGATACAATTCAACGCAACTCCATTTTGCTCAATTTCGCAATTCTACAATTTTGCTTCTACAACAATTTCGCAATTCTACAAAGCCACCGCAAACAAATGATATGATGATACAATGATTTCGCATAAAGTATAGCAAACAAATCTTAGGAAAATACAATGATTCCGTATAAAACAGACATGACATACACGATTTCTCTTTTTCTTTATTGTCTCAAATCTCAAGCAACACCCTCTTCATTTCTTTTATCTTTATATTATCGGTACTAGTACTACTTATATAAATGAACACTTCACTAAAAACATTTTTGTAAACCAAAATATGAAAGATTTCCATCTTGTTTTGGTGAAAATGGAGTACAAGTAGCAGATGCAGATTTTAAAATCGCTCACATTCTATTAATCAAGAAATACATCCGAACTAGAAATCACGAATGCGTAAAGAACACAACCGTGATAGAATAACATAAGTATATTAAAGAAGGTAGAAGCATCGTTCTGACTACACTTCCAAATATAATCTGTAGCATATAAATATCTAATCAATAATCTCCATTAGCATGCCAACCTTCTCATCCTTCAAAATCTAGAATTCAGCTTGTTCAAGTTACTTAGCTATATGACTTTACAACAGACTCGATGCTACTTGATTACTAACAAAGAATGATGGTCGAGCCAAACACTACTTAAATAACGCTGCGAAAGATAACACGTAAGGTGTATATGAATCAATGTCTACTAGTAGGATAACGGTCTTGGATTATTTAGATAGCTAAAAGAGCCTCTAAAATATTTTCTAATTTGTATTAACAGGTCCACAACTTATCCTTTAGAATATGATATGAGATTTTATGCCCGCCATTAAGGACCGAACAACATACGTGAAGTTTACTAAACAAGAGTAAATTATCTCTATCAAGATTCCATATCTAAACCGATTGGATTCACATAATGAAATCTATATGGCTTACGCTTTAATATAAGTACGTGAACCACAAAAGAGTCGAAACATAGAAAGTCCCTAAGAGCATGAATAAAATGAAATACCTTTCAACCGGATACATCCATCTATAATGAACGGTCCACCAAGCTTGGCTTCCAAATCAAGTGAATAGTCAAATGGACCATAATTGTGAAAAACTAGGTGGAAATAATTTCTCCATCTCGCATAGTGTAAGTGCTATTTGAGACTCCATTTTGTCTAATTCATCAAGATCAAGAACTTTCGACACAACCCTTTGAAAAGAAGCAAAAATCGTGAACCACTTTAACTACTCGAGATTGTGCTCGTGAAAGCATGGAAACCCTAAGAGCTATCAAGAAATGTCTTGCATTAAATGTGGCCATCATGACTCTTAAGGTTGGTAATTTGCAATCTTTCATGCTCACACCCTTGAAATATTAGATGAATATCCGTCTCGAACTTTAAGACTTTTAAAACTTGTAGAAGTTGGCCTTCTCCACACTAGACATGGTATAACATGTCGGGGCATGCATGGCTTTTTGTTAGACGATTTATAAGGTGGAGTTCATGCCTTATTCCCATTTCCATAAGATCCTTATGAGCGCTGCGTTATCTTTAGTATTCCGCTAAATTTAATAAGGTTCCGAGCAAATTATCACACACATTCTTCTCAATATGCATCACATCCAAATTATGCCTAATCAAATTATACTTCCAATAAGGCAAATCAAAAACACGCTCTTTTTCTTCCATAATCGGTGCTCAAGCAGCCTTCTTCTTCCACAAAATACTTATATCCTCAAATGCACTTGATTCGCTTTTCCTTCATCATGAGCATTTGTTGAACAACCAACACCGCCCCTTGTTCTCTTATTACTGGATTTATTAGACTTCCCATACATAAAACTTGCACCGCCAAATTGCTCCAAAATATCACATCCCGACAATAGGGTAGGCGGGCCTCTTCTCAATTGTACCATCAAATTGGTCCTTTTGAAACCGATATTTATGATTTTGCTCTAACAATCTACGATGTCCCATGTAGCAAAATTTTCTTCCATATTTTACCCACCTTGAACGAGTAGAATCCGCAAAACTGGTATGCTACACGCCCTTTGTGCTCCACCCGTATAAATTAGCATAGGCGTGAAAATCATTCACTATCCACATGAGTGAAGCTCTTAACTTGAATTGTTGTTTTGAAAGCATCATAAGCGCCCACACCCTTCCATAATAATTGCGGCTCATGTATTAAAGGTTGTAGATAAACGCTCATATCATTGCCGGAGCTTTTCTCCGGAATAACCGATGAAAGAATAAAAGACCGCTGCTTCATACATATCCACGGAGGTAAATTATAAGGAATGAACAACACCGCCAAGTGCTATGTGTTGTACTCATTGTTCGAAAAGGATTAACCCCATCACTAGCAAGGCTAAGCTCGACACCGCGGATCCGAGGCAAATTGTGAATATCGGGCATCAAAATTCTTCCAAGCAAGACCATCTCGCCGGGTGCCTTAACTTTCCATCCATTGTTCGACCCATGTTATGCCACCTCATATCCTTTGTCGCTTTTCTCGCATATGTATAACCTTTTAGTCTTGGAATTATGGGAAATATCGCAAAACTTTTGCCTATTTGTTTGACTTTTTCAACTTTGAACTTTCACCCACGTCATCACCAGATCATCTTTATATCGCTAAGCTTTACAAATATGACAAGATTTTGACCTTTCCTGCACCCCAATAAATCATGCAATCATTAGGACAAGCATCGATTTTCTCGAACCAAGCCCTAGATCTTTAGTTAGTTTTTTGCTTCACTAACCGAGGATGGTAATGATGTAAGATGAGGAAAAGCATCCCTTATTAGCTCTAGAATCATACCAAAAGTCTTGTTAGATACACCACCGATACACTTGACATGATACAAGTGTAACGTGAAAGACAAGTTGGAATACTTGCAACCGGGGTAAAGTTCTTTATCACATTCTTCTAACAACTTCTTATATGTAGCATCCGCAGCACTATAATATGAACTTCGAGAAGATTCGCCGACATTCTCATGCTCAACCCTACGATGAGAACCTTGAGAAGATTCACCAACATTCTCATCCTCAACCCTATGATGAGAGCTTTGAGAAGATTCACCAACATTGTCTTCAACCATTGAATCATCTGCTAGTGGTCTATTTGAAGGTAAATGACCTAAAGCATCATGGACCAAATTTCTTATCTCATCTTCACAAAACGAAGTTTTCGAACAAAATTAGGTTGAGATGGTTGTGAAGGTACATAATTCTCCCCATGAACCACTAGTGGCTATTTCAAGGTAAATGACCTAAAGCATCACGACCAAACTTATCTCATCTTCACCAAAAGTAGTATTCGAACAAAACTAGGTCGAGATGGTTGTAAAGGTTCGTAAGTCTCCCATGAACCCACCAATTTGTATACCCCTTAAAATCCATAACGCAATATGTGGCCATGACAAGTTTTACGTCCCAATGATCAACGTTACAACATCTAAGGCATGGACAAGCAATTACTCCTCTTATACTTCTAGCACGAGCAAATTCAATAAAAGACTTGACTCCTTCTTTAAAGGTATTACTTGTTACATGAGCTTTAATCCATTTATTCCGCTTACCTAAACATGTCTATACATTTTTAAAAATAATAATAATAATAATAATAATAAAATAAATAAAATAAAAAATACACATGTAGATGCTCCTAGTTTCACATACAACTACATTTTATTGTTCCATACACTTATATCATAATGTAACTATGCCATATGGAACAAAAATTGTTTACGTTTTAACAACAGAAAATAGCGTTTCACATATTATACTTTAACACTCTATCAAAATTTAATCATGAAAAATAACAAATGACATAATAACACCATTACTCGAAATATCACGCGTAATTACTTAAGTATAAGACTCACGTACTTAGAGATGAAATCAAATTGGCATACTTTAACACACTAGTTTCTGTATCATACTTTAATAGAGATGAAAAACGCATTTTACATCCGCCACTATATCATACGTTAACACACTTTATCATAATACGTTAACATACTATTTCGAGATGAAATCAATTTGCCACTATATTTCGAGATGACTCACTACATAAACTAGCGCTATGATACTTTAACACACTATATCACGTATCATATTGTAACTAACGAACAATATCACGTATCAAACGAACAATATCACTTATCATATTGTAACAATATCCTACTATATCAAAATTTAATCGTGAAAATAATGTAAATCGTACTTTATTCAAGCCGTAAATGAAGATAACGAGATTTAACCCCACTAACATCAAAACCCTAAGTATTGAAACCCAAACGAAACACCATATGTTAAGCCTCCAAACCCTAATTAAGCATCGAAACCCAAACGAATTAGCTTTTGTGTGACTCTAATTGTTAAGCCATATGTGAATCGAATTGTTGCCATAATCACAAAATAATCGAATTGTTAAGCCATATGAACAACCATATGTTAAGCCATATGTGAATCGAATTGGGAATCGAATTAGCTTTGTGAATCGAATTAGCTTTATGTGTGAATCGAATTGGTCACTTTATGTTACCGGGATATATGAATTGGGGATATTGAATAGGCTCACATTATATTATACGATCAAGCACTGGGATATTGGTCACTTTATCAGTTAAAGGGGATATTTGGGATAAGTGAATAGAATTGGTCACTTTTTTTATTTATTAAGAAGAGATGGGTGTATATGTATGACTGTGGTTATTTAGAAAAGTTCACACCTCCATGTGTTACAAAATTATACAAAAGTTCACACTTCCATGTGTTACAAAATTATACAAAAGTTCACACCTCCATGTGTTACAAAATTATACAAAAGTTCACACTTCCATGTGTTAAAAAATTATACAAAGGTTTTAATAATTTTTTACACTTAAGTGTGTTACAAAATTATACAAAAGTTCACACTTCCATGTGTTACAAAATTATACAAAGTTTTTAATTATTTTTTACACTTAAGTGTGTTACAAAATTATATATATATTTTACACATCTTTATGTGTTAAGAAAACAAAATATTTATTCACACTTGTAATCGTGAATGTTATTTAATCACATTTTTAGATGTAAATTTTTTTTCTCTACTATTAAAAGTGTGAATTTTTGAATATTATAAGTGTCTCTAATATGTACACATTTACAGGTGTGAACAACACGTTACAATTGTTCACATCTTCACAAGTGTGAAAAAAAAAGTGTGTACTATTGCCACTTTTTTTGTAGTGGAGTATCTGTGAAGAGGTTTTTTGAAAAATGTTATATTTAAATGAGAATTTTCATACGTAATATTTTAATATTAGTAAGTTACATAAATTATGTTTGTCCTATTTATTTGGTACTTTTGTCATAGTGATTTATAGAACCATTTGCTTTTTGATATATTTTCTTTTGAATGGCAAATTTCGAGTTGTAAGGGAATTTAATGAATGTTGCTGGTTCTTCAAAATTGCATAATTGTATGCGTTTGTAGTTTGTGCAACAGGCAAGTGAAGATGATGCATTATCCAAATTATTTTTTGGTTCTTGCAAGCATTTGAGGCGGGTAATAGCGAAGAACCATACTATGATGGCAAACATGGAAGCTTATGGTGCTAATGGGATTGCTTTGGAGTCACTCGATGCTTTAAGAAAAACTCAAGAGGAGGCATCAGTATTGCTTGGAGAGTTAAATCATTTGTTAGATAATGCGAAAGGTGGTGTCCGTGAGGAAGAAGCTAATGCTATTAAGATGAATGAGTTTAAGTAGTTGTTTGGTTTTAGATACTTTTGTTGGTTCTAATAATTTCATTATTTTGTTTGTTTTTGTGTTAATGATATTTGAAATAAATATAAGTATTAATTTTGTCTGTTGTACACGGACCGATATAAATATTTATATCTGTTATTGCTATATATATATATATATATATATATATATATATATATATATATATATATATATATATATATATATATATATATATATATCTATATTATATATAACAGAGGCATTTGGCATTAATGCCACCTCAATGCCACCTCAATGCCACCGCATCATTTTTATGCCACATAAGCATTATTGGTCCAACTAAGCAATTAATTGTTAATTTTCCAAATTTTATTACTTTTTTTTTTGTAATTTTCGGAATTTTTTTAAAGATTTTTGAAAATTGCAATTAATTTTAATTTTCCGAATTTTATTATTTTTTTTGTAATTTTCGAATTTTTAAAGATTTTTGAAAATTGTTTATAAAAGGTTCCTTGCAAGGATTGAACCTTGGTTGTTTTGATAAATAACTTGTGTGTTTACCACTTAGGCAACAAGTTATTTTGATAATTATGTTGCATAGAGAATCCTACAACTTAGGTAACCCTAAACTATACATATACATAAAAATTATATACTGCTCATAAATTTTTTTCTCAAAACCCTAATATCCTTTTTCCTCACAATCTCATCTAATGATCCATAAAAATTATATATGTTCATTATATTTGTTTTTGTGTTTTCTTCATCACATGTACATCAAACCGTATGTCACACTCATCTTCTAAACTTTTGTCATATTGTACATTGAGTAATTTGGCTTGAAACCTTTATGATCGCTTTATCACCAATGTGTCATTATACGCCTCTCAAGCATTGACTCTTTGGAAAAGTGGACACTACGGTGTTATTGACATATTCGTGTTTCGGTTATCTTGAGTATCATTATTTGTTTCGATTTGCAGTTGAACCAGAACCCAACCTCATCAAAAAGTATCCCTAAAGGGTAAAGGTGAGTGTACATGATGAGTAATATACATGTTCAACGCTTCTAGAACTGATTTGTATTGGTCAATGTGCTCAAACAAATTTCACTGCTTTTATTCCCGAAATTAAAACTAGAACCTCTTATTTGTATGGAGATCAATATGTAACACTTCAATGTCGCATCCCAACAAGTTTTCTTGCTTTCACTATGTATTTAGTCGAGTTTTATAGTATTATGTTTGGTAAGGAAGCGATAAGGGTATGTATGCGAAGGAGTACTTGGTGGAGACATTGAGGCATGGGATGAAGATAAGGCTTTGCCGGGTGTAATATCACATACCTTGCATGCAGGGTGTATTATGTTGGTTTCACTAATTTTAATTTGGGTTTTTGTTCTTTGGTGCAACCGACATTCATCCTTTCCCATGCACTGTGAAAACACAATTCGTGGAAAGCTCGAGTTGCAAGTAATCAAGATCGTGACCTATAATAGGTCTCAGAATGTTTCATTACTTAAATAACACAACCATGTCCATTTACCACCCATGTATTGTTTATCAACAACTCTTATAATATGCTTTTTGTGGCTTATGGCTTAAATAAGTTGATAAGCCTTTTCTTCCGCATTCCATGTAGAAGCTCCTCGCATGGGTGAACCCCAAACTTATGTCTAGCATGTGTTTTGCATCTTTGAGTTAGAAGAAGAGAGATGGATATAGACGGCACTCGATTGAAAGATGAAATACCGTAACCTCGATAGATCTTTGCAAGTAATGGAGCAAAAGGTAGACATCACTGCGCCTTGACATCACTCATTCTCTTGACATGTATAACTAATATGTAAAAGGCTATGTGTTAATGTGTGTGTACTTTTTATCAAAAAGGAACTTGCGCGAATGGTAGTTGTTGCAGATATGACCATGTTAAGGTTGCTCAACTAAAAGTGAAAGCTTATGCCCTTCGCTCACATATCCTTACCGGCCAGTGTCTCGTACTCAGATTCAAACTACGATCCCGGTGTTATTAGGGAGGTTTCAGATCAGCGTAATCCGTAGCTTCGCACAATCGGTATGGGGTGAAGTTACCGGGGAGAATGAGTTGTTAAATGATGTTGTGCAAGCAAGGAGTACTAATCCTACGATATTGTGATGTGTTCATATGTTCATGGTAATTGTCCCCTGGAGAAAATTGCCTCACGCTCACCGTCATCCGTCACTAATGATGTCGATATTTCTTCCATTTTATCACCGCTGGCCCTATAGGTTCTAAGTTGTCGTAAAAAACATCCCCGTTGTTAAACCCCAATGAGGAACCGAGTCTAACAATCAACCAATAATTAGGTATAAGAAAATGACATACAACATAATTTGAGTGTCTGGGACCTCTTGAGAAAATGATATGGTACTAGGCCCCACCAATAACTTACAAAGTCAAGTTTTTCATATTTATTCGCATTTGCAACTACATGAATCCAGACTTGTAATTGTAACTTACATTTGGCTTGTGATATTCAACTTTGCTCAAATCTGAATACGTAGCCTTAGTGGTTGTGGGTTGTGCCTCATAATAAGTTGTGGTCTGCAGTTCCCACTTACTATTTTTCAAAGTTGTGTTATTATTTCATCGGCTGGGCATATGGGGTATGCCGGAATAATTTAGTTTAAAGTAAGTTAGGCGGGTACATGTGTAGATTACTCAAGTTAATTTGGTTGGTATCCCTTTAAATCTTTCTTTAGAACCGATATATCAGTATATTGACCAATGTTCACAAATTGGCTGAAATTTCTCCTTTAATAATAAGTTCGCTTATTACAATAGAATCACATGTAAATAAAGTTGAACTATTCTTGCAAATTTATTATCTAATGAAATCAATCTAGCAAATAGTAGACAGTTTGGTTAGCTACCAGGCCTTTTGGTCTTATGGATGTGATTGTCTAAATTTTCACTAAACATGAATTGCTACATCGTTTCAGGATACTGAGAAAACAACAGCTAAAAAAGTTTGTCCGCCGATTTGAGGAGTACAAGAAGAAGGCTGCTATCATTTTCAAAGAATACCTTACCACTCATAATGTTGTCTCAACTGCAAATGAGTTGATTTGCCAAGTTATAGCTACTATTTGTTAAGAAACTCATTTCCATGGTTATGGATCAGCATGACAAGGAGAAAGAAATGGCCGCAAAGGTTAGTAACAGTAATCCAAAAGGCTAAATCATGAACAATTGTAGATAAAAGTTACGACTGAAATATACATTGACTACCTATGTCAAATAAGCTAGTCGTTATCTTCAAGGATAATAAGCACTCTTTAAGTTTTTTGAAGCCTTTTGTAATGTAATAACAATTTGATGATAATGCAGTATACTAAGAAACTCGCCATTTTCATGCTATACATTGAGACTATAACATGATACAACTAATTTTTTTAATCTTAAAGCCGGTTAAGAAAATCTTATTTCTAAGAAGCGAAGTACTTATTTATAAGCACCCCTTTGAACAAGTCAACATTAAACATCAATTTTATGATGATTATGAGTATGATGATTATGTTCACTTAAGTATCTTTGCTTTTACTATGTATGAAATATTGAAGTGGAGATCACCTTATCGGTTTGTGTATGTGTACTTATTTTTTTTGCTTTTTGACAGGTTGATCATCTAGCATCATATACTTCTGTAATACATTGGTAATCACAATGGATACAGATCGGTATGATACAAGACATAGGAGAAGTTTTGAAACTAGGGATCTAGACGACCCTGTCCAAACAGCCCCTTATAACTCTTCAGAAAAATTATGCCGAAACACGCCCCTTTCGTTTAAGATATTGTGGAGAACTTAGTGTTTGCCACTACGAAGATTTGTGCACAATTCGTATGATAAAGTGTTTGCAATGACTTCCCGTATGAACATGGTAAGCCACTGATTAAATTGCTTCGATTTTGATTATTTCTTGGGTCTAATTTCTAAAAGTGTGTTTTTATTCTTTGCAATAGGTTTATTATTCAAGTTTGTGCAGTTATAGTACTTTACCACTTTACGCGCTTGTCACACAGGTAAGTAATGTGTTTCATCATACTTTCATCCTTTTGAATTTGACTTCTATGGTGAAACTTATAAATTTGATTCGATCAACATCGATAGTATTTTCCGAGCGTAAACATATCTAATAATTCCTCTTCACTAATCCCTGGGTTTGGAACTTCAAGTTCTCGAATGTCGTGAGGACAAGACCGTGATTCCTCCAAGACATACTTTGGTGACAAGAAGGGATGGGACGATATTTGGTACAAAACTCACTCCAAACTTGATGCATCCTTTCATGGATATATCGATTCTCATGAGGATGTGACTATATGCGGAAAACATTGTAAGTTTTGTGGAACTAATTCCCATAATATTTTAACATTTTTTTATTTTCTATCGTTATGCATTCCTTTGACTTATTATTTTTTTTCTTTCTACAGTAACATACACTCCATCACCGGTAGACGGGTGCATATTTGGCTTTGTATTGGATCCCAACTCGCTGCAACTGAAAACTGAAAACCATTGGTTTCATTTGCAACAATTCCGTGATTCCGTGTAGACTCATGTTCCTCTCGTTATGTGTTTGTTTACTTATGATACATCTATAACATACTCATGTCATTTGTTGTGGCGCCTCTCCCGTAGTTTCCAAAGTTAGCGTAAAGCAACTTTCCTTGAGCACTTATTCCGTGAAGGAGAATACTTTGGTGGTTATGAAGGTTCAAGCATTTTTAGTTGGTACGTATAAACTATTTATTGCTGAATATTTAATACGTGATTACGTTTTCATTAGCCCTGGATGTCTCAGGGATTGTGGACGTATCAACTTTTACTATATATAATATGGTAGAGTTATTTTGTCACCAATTGCATTTAGTTAATTAGGTTTCGTGACAATAGTCATTTTCTTTTGATTGCATATGACACCATACCAAAAATGGGCTAAGCAGGTGTCTGAAATAAAATCACCAATAGATCCATTGCGCTGTAGAGGAAAGTGAGTTATATGCCTTTATCAGTGCATTATTTATCTTAACAAAATGCAGTTTCCCTGTGGTATGAAAGGTTACCTCATCTACCAAAGGTATCATTCTTCTAAAACAAAAACATATTTTATGTTATTATCTGTAATCTCCTTACATTACCCGCCTGGATGTCTTGGTATGCATTCTCGTCAGATGGTATCGCGATCACAGTCGAAAGTCAGAATTGCTACCCATGTTCATCTACTTTATGGTGAAGAAGTTCCACCAAATCAATCAACATAGTATCCATGTCATCACTTCTTGTGACATAACAACTACCTAAAGATAGAGAGGCACTCCTTTTGACCTTTGTTAGATCGTTCTTAGCAGCTTGCTTTGTATTTAAATTACATTAGCATTTTATGCTTAGTATTGTGATTTACTTATTTTCTTTTCGAAATTCCCTTAAACATACGCATCTCAAGATATTTAGAGACAAACATCCTAAAGATGCTTAGTTGGTCCCTCGTGCCTTTATTTTTTCACATGGTATAAAAACTTGAGCGTGTTGCTTTCAAGATCGTGTAAGATCATCACATCCGATATGGTCCATTATCGCCTCGGAAAGACTAATGGAAATGATATTTCCAAGGCCACTTTTATTACACTTTGGTCGGAAAGATACTTTCGTGTTATACCGTGTTCATGTTTATTTGAACTTAGTTTTGGCCAACAACTGGTTTTCGTAATCCCGTCCTCGCTGCTTCTCTCATGTATGGTCTACCCGATCTTTGGTTCAACAGCCCACGCCATGTCAAGAATATGATGATGGCCCAATGAATCTTATAGAGGAGGATGATGAAGAGGCATTGCCTACCATGACATCAATGTACCGCTGGTAACTTTAACTTTTTACCGATGTGGAGTTCCGTAATAACATACATAATTCGAATACGAGTCATCAACTACTATCTACATGGTCCGTATAACCTTAGTTTTTCATGATATCATGTTGGATTTACAGAATCAGAGATGCAATGAAACCAAGACAATTGTAAAAGAAGTTAAAAGATATAGAACCCGAGTTGAGAGGTTAACCAAATCTCATGATAGTGAAGATGAGTTGTACCGATGGAGTCGCTATAAAAGTGAGATATAACATATAAATTAAACAAACACCCACCGGAGATTTGCATATATATCCTTCCAAAGCCTCATAATTGCATATATATCCAATCAAATCATAATTGAATATATATCATTCCAAAGCTTTAAAGTTGTCAAATATATCTAAATGATTAATGTAAATATTTTTAATAGAAAAAAATGTCTAATAATTATAATTGATATAAAAATGACGATTATTTTTTTTTAATTATTTTTTTTACAATTACAAAATATCCTTTTATTGGTTTGAATTTTACTATGCCACTTGATCTATACATATAGGAGTTTATGTTTAGATGGAAAGACGGATGGTGTTGTTGATATTCTTATTCAAGATTTGTCGATACCGAACACGTTTGAGTCGTCGAACATGGTTGCTCTTTGTTTTTATGTATTATTAATTTTTATGTATTAATTATAAACTATTTGTCAAGTGATCAGAAAGTGCGTTATTAGAATTGGATTGATAAAAATACCTTGCCCTTAATAGAGGAAAGGGAAAATACTATTGTCATTCTCTTTCTGTTTCCTCAAGCTTTCATATACTTATTTTTGTTTTCTCATGTAGTTCTAATGCTTTTTGGTATTAATGGAGGTTGTTACATCCAAAAGTGTCACATTCTTTTTGTTTTCTCTTTGAACCCACAAAGAACAAACCATCATTTGGAGACTTTGTAGATGTCGAATTAACAAAAAGAAGCTCTCGCTTAGGAATTTAATAGATAATTCGGTTGAAAATTGAGTACATGGTCTATGATGATGACTCACATGAAACAAGGTTGACAAGATGTCACATTTTAGATAGTGGCTAGGTAATAAAAGAATGGTGGTTAGTCACTCACAAGGTTAGTTTGACAATCGCATATAGTTATATTAACGAGTTTATGATCAAGTTAGTACTTGCTTTCCAATTTTATTGAAATCTTATAATTGATACCTGATAACTGACAAGTATAGTTCATTACATTGAAGTGGTGCATGATGTTGATCTACAAAAGCTATGTGTTCGGTTCGTAATGGATAGAGTTGGTTTGGTTGAATCAGATAGACCTACATATTGTGTAGCATTTGGCATCACTTACATGGTATGCCTGCCAACACATGGTGGTCATGGCTCCTTAGATAAAGCCAAACTTGAAAACATGGTAGCTACTACTCCACCCATTGATGACAGACCTTCCCGAGAGTCAATGGTTTTGATGTACCTCTTCCTCCCAACACTAAAAAGATAGAAACTAACAAAATTTAAGCTCTTTTTGGCAAAAAAAAGGTTCTAATAATATTTTGTAACATATTGATTATCGATGAATATTGAATTGGTTCACCAAGTGTTTGAAATTTTCAACAAAAAAAAAAAATACTATTGCAAAGCATAGATGTTATTTGTACTCAAAATTTACTTCATGTCTATAGAAAACTCGATATATTTGGCTCTCAAACATTATCACAAGTTGGGTACAAAGACCAAGCAACTTCATCTTGGTCAACAAGAGTTAAGACGAAAAAGGTTTTAAGATTCTTCTTTGTGACAAAGACGATTAATACACGAACTTCACAACAAATGTCGTGTACAAAGAAATTTTATTTTGTATATGAATGATGTTTGATGAAATTCTTATAATATATTCTATTATGTTGTCTAACTTAAGCTATAAATGTTGTAGTAACGGGTCAAAGTCAAGCGCTTCAATGAAATGTGTTGATGTGGTTCGGAATGAAGGTGTCAATCAGACATCTTGGCCCATCTATGATTTAGCAAATGCAACATTCATGTAAATAAGTTTGTAAACACGAAGGATGTCAAGCTTTATATTTTCTCTCATATTCGATAAACGTATATTTCTTTTCGTTCTTTATCTTGCTATTCGTATGTACATGTACACTTTCCTATCAATTTTTACCACCTTCTTTCGCTATAGTAAAATATGCCAACAGTAAGTATAATCCATTATTTTACATTTTACTTTTTAGACATGTTATGTAATTTTTATAGAAAAACTTTTACGATTACCTCCTTCTTTCGTTATAGCAAATTATGTCAACGATAATTATAAGACATGCCTCGCCATCATGGCTTTAAAACTCAGATATATATATATATATATATATATATATATATATATATATATATATATATATATATATATATATATATATATACATATACATATTCCGTTTTGATGAATGTTTTATCGAGAAGTTGGAGGCAATGACGTTTTCATTTTTATTAGGATTTTTTCAGTTTTTTTTAATATATTTATTTAATAACTAAGTTGTTTTAGTATGATAATATTTTTGTAAGTGTATTTGGGCTATCTTTATCATAATTGGCAAACGTTCAGGGTTAGTTATGTTATATTGCCAAATTCATGTGTAAATTTTGAAAATATTTTTATCATTACTGGAAGTGTTTTATGTGTTATTGCAAAGCTTATATTTTCAAAAACGTATTTGATGTTTCTGCATAGGAAAACAAACGTTGTGAATTAATAGTCTAATTAAGGTTTGCAATGATGAAACCCCTGGTTCTTTATCGCTTAGTTACATATTGGTTTAGTTACATATATTTAGAATATATAGTTATTAATCTCACTTAATTTCTGACAATCAAAACCAAGACTTTCACCCACCAATAATTTCAATGGCTGACACTCCTTTCATCAATGAATTGAAAGACATGTCTGGATCAGAAAAGCTACACCAAAACTTCAAGTTTATTTTTATTCAAGATCACACAGAGGATGAAGCATTGCTTAGGCCTAAACCCTAAACCCTAAACCCTAAACCCCTATCTTGGGGAGCGCTGCAATGAGTTGCAGAGGAAGATTGATAAGCAAAATGAGAGGATGGCTGAGGTGTGGTCACTTAACCACAATGATGAAGAACACAGCGGGATGTCTATGAGTGTCATGTTTTGCGATGATCAAAGTCAGCGCAGAGGTTGGAGGTTTTGAGGGGTTTGTTGGTTGAAGTCCGTGAAGGTTTGACTGAGAAGGAGTAGCATACGGACATCATGGATTTCTATCATTAAGTCATGCATTTATGTTTATGTTGTGGATGTCTGTCTAGTTTGGTTAATCATGTTCTTAGTATGTTGTGGATATCTTTTGTGGGTAGTATTTTGTTTGATGTTGCAGATGGTTATGGATCATGTTGTTAGGATGATGTAGCAAACGACAATGACAATGGAGTTGTTAATAATAATAATAAGTTAACTTTTATGTTTATATTCTTATATTTATTTAAGTTTTTTCATTTTTTTTCCTTTTCTAGTTTATACTATAAATGATATGTAGTTTTCTCCACACACACGAGTCAAACACACAATCATGAAAATAGGGTTCCAAATGAAATTAGGTTTTCTATTATACAACATATTAATCAAATTAAAACATAGATTTAAGGCATGTGGTGTTTGTGTATTGAAATTGTTGATTCAATTTTGATGAAATGATCATCTAGGTAGATAATCATATGGTTGTGTTGGGGTTTAATTTGAAGCGATGAATACATATGTTATCCACAGGTATGTATTAGAGGTGTCATTTTGTAATTGATTTCTCGTGTTTGCCGCAATAGGTTACTAATTGCAAATATCACCATGTTTTTTTAGAGATATACAGCTTCCGCCTTTGAACTATTAAAGTCGGAAAGCATTGTTATGGTGGATTAAGGTTGTGCACTATCACGTGTGGATGGTAATCATGAAAATTGACTCATCATCAAGCGCACGTGATAGTTTAAAAGCCGTGTGACATTTTTCAGTGATGGTGTTAACCTTGAGATGAGTGGGTATCATGTGTGGTTAAATTTTATTTGTGTGAAGTGTTTGCATATGACATGATATCCTTTGTGTTGAAGTATTGGTTTTTAGACCTTCATTTCGGCCTCCGTAAGAAAAGTGTTCAAGGTACTACACTGTTTGAATCAAGGTATTTCAGGAGGTTATGTGTGTTATGCCAGCCGTATATATTTTTTTTAAGTGTAAGGTGCAAGTTTTTATCTAGCATTATAAGTGTATGTTAGATGTTTGTATGCATGTTTACAATTTGAGGGGAAATACAACGGTTCAATACATGTCTTTATTAGATATCATGTGGGAACATTACATAATTATGCTAAGATAGGTTGCTGAAAGTTTCCTTGAAAACAATGTTACGCGTGCAGTTTGCAAGCTCCGGGTCCTTGTCTTCGATCATTAGTATTTTAAGGCCATCGGGACTGGTAACTCTAGATAATGCCACATAAAGTTGTCCATGACTGAATACATGTTGGGTTCAGTGAATACCCAAACCCCTTAATTATAGGATTTGAATAGAAAATACCCTAAGTGTTTAGATCCTTAAACTCTAACAAGTCACTGAGCGCATAGCCACTCGGGAGTCATCTTCGATACTCGAGAGAGAAAAGAAGAAGCCTCCACCTCGAAGGCGGAACTTAAGGGGTGAAGATCGAGTTAAGAAGAAGATGGTGGATTCAGTGAGTGATGACAATAACTCACCGAATCCCAAACTCCTCACCAACTACTACCATCAAGACACATCAAGATAAAGATCAAGGTCGAGAAGATCGAAGAATGAGCGGACAAGCGGGATAAGTTTGAAGCAGATAAGACAAGTCCTTATCAACCAAAGTCAAAATTTCCCAATCGCTAACTATCGTGCTCTGTCATCACCGACAAGAAAGCAACCTTGTCACTTACTCTAAATAGCCATTAAATGAGACAAAATACATCGTATTTTGTCTTATGTAACCCGTCGCTTGTCCTCTAGAATAGAGTTAAAACCATACTTGTATAAATAGCATAAGAGTTGGAGTGAAAAATTTAAGCTTGTGCACTAACTGTGAAATACACACACAAGCAATTTTTCACTCCTCCAAATACAACTATGTCCTTGAGATAGCTCGTTGTTACACAATACTTGTCATTTCAATCCCATGTAATTGCTCGCAAGTACTTGGGTAATGTATTCTTTATATTCGCTTTTAATAAAGAATATAAACGTTGAAAATTACTTAATGTGTTTATTTTATTAAAACCTATCTTTACTTGCATTACTTGACCGTGATTCACAATTAGTAGTTTTCTTTGTTTGCTTACTTGTGAAACGGGTTCAACAAGTGGTATCGAGACAGTGATTATAAAAACATTTTTAAGCCGCTCAAAAACGCTTTTTAAATCGGATCCAAATGGTCGAAAGTGATTTTCCCAACTTGTCGACAAAAGGGTGGAGCCTATGGGTCATTGTTGCCCTCGACTAGAAGTTGGTAAACTTAACAAATGGAAAAGCGAATGCTTTGCTATTTGACGGGATGGAACCTTACTACATTAAGTGCATTAATGAAGGTTCATTTATCCCAAAGACCGCTGGAAGGTTTACCTAAACCCGAGGGTCATGGACTCTGGGACGAGGCGAGTGGTCAACCAGACCGAAGGCTCAAAAGAATCATCTTGTCTTCCGATGATGTTATGGAGTCTGTCATTGGCTGTAGTACAGCTAAACAAACCTAGAATGACCTGGTCCACAGCTATGAAGGTCCCTCAGATACCAAAGAAAACAGGATTATGGACCTGAAACTTGAGTATAATACCTTCAGGGCTAAAGACTCAGAAACTCTCTCTCAAACTTACACCCGGTATAAAAATTTGTTAAATGAATTGTCTAATGATGGTGTAAAGTTGTCCAAACATGAAATCAATGTTGGTTTTATCAATAGTCTCCCTGAAAAGTGGTTGAGTTTCTCTCAGGGACTTAGGAATGCTAATCATATTCAGAATCTTGAACTTCCTGAAATTTATGGGAAATTTGTCTATGAGGAAAACCTCATCAACAGACGATACTCTGACTTGAAAAAGTCTCAGGAAGTCAAGAAGTCCCTGACCACCACTTCAGCACCAATTTCTATAGCCTTTTATTCTAACAGTGTGGTTCAGAATTTTCAGGAAAACTCTGATGATGAGCCTAATGAGAGAACAAGAGAGGAGTACCTGAATGACTTGAACACTGAGTTTCAGGAAAGGGCACTCCTTGCTAACTCTAGAAGGTTTATAAGAAGAAACATAAGTTTTTCTAATGCTAAAGCTAATGAGGACACTAAGTGTTTTAAGTGTTACAAAAAGGGTCATTTGCTAAAGACTGCTTTTTCAAAAACTATCTCGAGCCCTCTTACAAACCCTCGTGGTCAATCAGGTCCTTAGGTTTTAGAAAATTTCAACCAAAAGTCTATCGGCCTCATCAAAATTTCCAAAACAAGTCCGACCAAAACAAATATGTCGATTTTAAAGCTAAATATAGGAAAGCCAGGCTAAACTAGCACTTTTGAGGCCACCCTTAGAAACAACAAACAATGTTAACTGCGGTGGTAAAACAAGGGCTGGTAGTCAAGTCTTTGACTCGATGAAGAGCCGTCTCCTCGACGATGAAATGGTGCAAGTCGATGCACCGATGGCTTCTCTTAAGAGGACAAGCTAGTTGTTGGAAGAATCATGCTAGGAATGGTGAATGGGTCAATATCACAATGAAGAAGGTAAACATTTTACTTTCTATGGATGATGATTCTGATTGCCAGTCCTTTATGAACTATATCAATGTTGACCTTAAGTTTGTAGAGGAGCAAAGATTAAACCTTTTTTCTAAATACAACAAGTTAAGTTTTGAATTAAACAAGTGTAGGGATGAAATGCTTCTTTTAAAACAAGCCAAGCTTGAGGCTATTACACT
Organism: Chrysanthemum lavandulifolium; assembly: GCA_022545495.1. Lineage (NCBI taxonomy): Eukaryota > Viridiplantae > Streptophyta > Magnoliopsida > Asterales > Asteraceae > Chrysanthemum > Chrysanthemum lavandulifolium. Next base: position 715,347 of record JAHFWF010000056.1, read on the forward strand.
GCAAATTCAAAACACTGAATTAGTTAAAAGAAATCAAGCTCTTCAGGAAGAAAGTGCGTTATTAGAATTGGATTGATAAAAATACCTTGCCCTTAATAGAGGAAAGGGAAAATACTATTGTCATTCTCTTTCTGTTTCCTCAAGCTTTCATATACTTATTTTTGTTTTCTCATGTAGTTCTAATGCTTTTTGGTATTAATGGAGGTTGTTACATCCAAAAGTGTCACATTCTTTTTGTTTTCCTCTTTGAACCCATAAAGAACAAACCATCATTTGGAGACTTTGTAGATGTCGAATTAACAAAAAAGAAGCTCTCGCTTAGGAATTTAATAGATAATTCGTTGAAAAATTGAGTACATGGTCTATGATGATGACTCACATGAAACAAGGTTGACAAGATGTCATACTTTTAGATAGTGGCTAGGTAATAAAAGAATGGTGGTTAGTCACCACAAGGTTAGTTTGACAATCGTGATATAGTTATCTTAACGAGTTTATGATCAAGTTAGTACTTGCTTTCCAATTTTATTGAAATCTTATAATTGATACGATAACCCGACAAGTATAGTTCATTACATTGAAGTGGTGCATGATATTGATCTACAAAAGCTATGTGTTCTGGTTCGTAATGGATAGAGTTGGTTTGGCTGAATCGTATAGACCTACATATTGTGTAGCATTTGGCATCACTTACATGGTATGCCCGCCAACACATGGTGGTCATGGCTCCTTAGATAAAGCCAAACTTGAAAACATGGTAGCTACTACTCCACCCATTGATGATGAGACCTTCCGAGAGTCAATGGTTTGATGTACCTCTTCCTCCCAACACTAAAAAGATAGAAACTAACAAAATTTAAGCTCTTTTTGGCAAAAAAAAGGTTCTAATAATATTTTGTAACATATTGATTATCGATGAATATTGAATTGGTTCACCAAGTGTTTGAAATTTTCAACAAAAAAAAAAAAAATACTACTGCAGCATAGATGTTATTTGTACTCAAAATTTACTTCATGTCTATAGAAAACTCTGTATATATTTGGCTCTCAAACATTATCACAAGTTGGGTACAAAGACCGGCAACTTCATCTTGGTCTAACAAGAGTTAAGACTTAAAAAAGGTTTTAAGATTCTTCTTTGTGACAAAGACGATTAATACACCTAACTTCACAACAAATGTCGTGGTACAAAGAAATTTTATTTTGTATATGAATGATGTTTGATGAAATTCTTATAATATATTCTATTATGTTGTCTAACTTAAGCTATAAATGTTGTAGTAACGGTCAAAGTCAAGCGCTTCAATGAAATGTGCGGTTGATGTGGTTCTCGAATGAAGGTGTCAATCGACATCTGGCCCATCTATGATTTAGCAAATGCAACATTCATGTAAATAAGTTTGTAAACACGAAGGATGTCAAGCTTTATATTTTCTCTCATATTCGATAAACGTATATTTCTTTTCGTTCTTTATCTTGCTATTCGTATGTACATGTACACTTTCCTATCAATTTTTACCACCTTCTTTCGCTATAGTAAAATATGCCAACAGTAAGTATAATCCATTATTTTACATTTTACTTTTTAGACATGTTATGCAATTTTTATAGAAAAACTTCTTTACGATTACCCTCCTTCTTTCGTTATAGCAAATTATGTCAACGATAATTATAAGACATGCCCACTTATTGGGCGGCTTAAAACTAGTATATATATATATATATATATATATATATATATATATATATATATATATATATATACATATTCGCTTTGATGAATGTTTTATCGAGAAGTTGGAGGCAATGACGTTTTCATTTTATTAGGATTTTTCGCTTTTTTTTTAATATATTTATTTAATAACTAAGTTGTTTTAGTATGATAATATTTTTGTAAGTGTATTTGGGCTATCTTTATCATAATTGGCAAACGTTCAGGGTTAGTTATGTTATATTGCCAAATTCATGTGTAAATTTTGAAAATATTTTTATCATTACTGGAAGTGTTTTATGTGTTATTGCAAAGCTTATATTTTCAAAAACGTATTTGATGTTTCTGCATAGGAAAACAAACGTTGTGAATTAATAGTCTAATTAAGGTTTGCAATGATGAAACCTGTTGGGTTCTTTATCAGTTTAGTTACATATTGGTTTAGTTACATATATTTAGAATATATAGTTATTAATCTCACTTAATTTCTGACAATCAAAACCAAGACTTTCACCCACCAATAATTTCAATGGCTGACACTCCTTTCATCAATGAATTGAAAGACATGTCCGGATCGTAAAAGCTACACCAAAACTTCAAGTTTATTTTTATTCAAGATCACACAGAGGATGAAGCATTGCTTAGGCCTAAACCCTAAACCCTAAACACTAAACCCCTATCTTGGGAGCGCTGCGAATGAGTTGCGAGAGGAAGATTGATAAGCAAAATGAGAGGATGGCCGAGGTGTGGTCACTTAACCACAATGATGAAGAACCCGTGGGGATGTTCATGAGTGCTTGCGCTATGATGATCAGTTCTTGCAGAGGTTGGAGGTTTTGAGGGTTTGTTGGTTGAAGTCCGTGAAGGTTTCGACCGAGAAGGAGTAGCATACGGACATCATGGATTTCTATCATTAAGTCATGCATTTATGTTTATGTTGTGGATGTCTGCTAGTTTGGTTAATCATGTTCTTAGTATGTTGTGGATATCTTTGTGGGTAGTATTTTGTTTGATGTTGCGATGGTTATGGATCATGTTGTTAGGATGATGTAGCAAACGACAATGACAATGGAGTTGTTAATAATAATAATAAGTTAACTTTTATGTTTATATTCTTATATTTATTTAAGTTTTTTCATTTTTTTTCCTTTTCTAGTTTATACTATAAATGATATGTAGTTTTCTCCACACACACACGAGTCAAACACACAATCATGAAAATAGGGTCTCCAAATGAAATTAGGGTTTTCTATTATACAACATATTAATCAAATTAAAACATAGATTTAAGGCATGTGGTGTTTGTGTATTGAAATTGTTGATTCAATTTTGATGAAATGATCATCTAGGGTAGATAATCATATGGTTGTGTTGGGGTTTAATTTTGAAGCGATGAATACATATGTTATCCACAGGTTTGTATTAGAGGTGTCATTTTGTAATTGATTTCTCGTGTTTGCCGCAATAGGTTACTAATTGCAAATATCACCATGTTTTTTAGAGATACAGCCCGCCTTTGAACTATTAAAGTCGGAAAGCATTGTTATGGTGGATTAAGGTTGTGCACTATCACGTGGGATGGTAATCATGAAAATTGACTCATCATCAAGCGCACGTGATAGTTTAAAAGCCGCGGTGACATTTTTCAAATGATGGTGTTAACCTTGAGATGAGTGGGTATCATGTGTGGTTAAATTTTATTTGTGAAGTGTTTGCATATGACATGATATCCTTTGTGTTGAAGTATTGGTTTTAGACCTTCATTTCGCCTCCGTAAGAAAAGTGTTCAGGTACTACAATCGTTTGAATCAAGGTATTTCAGAGGTTATGTGTTATGCCACCGATATATATTTTTTAAGTGTAAGGTGCAAGTTTTATCTAGCATTATAAGTGTATGTTAGATGTTTGTATGCATGTTTACAATTTGAGGGAAATACAACGTTCAATACATGTCTTTATTAGATATCATGTGGGAACATTACATAATTATGCTAAGATAGGTTGTCGAAAGTTTCCTTGAAAACAATGTTACGCTGCGCTTGCAAGCTCCGGTCCTTGTCTTCGATCATTAGTATTTTAAGGCCATCGGACCGGTAACTCTAGATAATGCCACATAAAGTTGTCCATGACCGAATACGTGTTGGGTTCAAAGTGAATACCCAAACCCTTAATTATAGGATTTGAATAGAAAATACCCAAGTGTTTAGATCCAACTTAACAAGTCATCGAGCGATAGCCACTCGAAGGAGTCGCCTTCGGATACTCAAGAAGAGAAAGAAGAAGCCTCCACTCAAGAAGCGGAACTTAAGGGTGAAGACCGAGTTAAGAAGAAGATGGTGGATTCAGTGAGTGATGACAATAACTCACCGAATCCCAAACTCCTCACCAACTACTACCATCAAGACAATATCAAGATAAAGACGAAGGTCGAGAAGATCAAGAATGAGCGGACAAGGCGGGATAAGTTTGAACAGATAAGACGAAGTCCTTATCAACCAAAGTCAAAATTTCCTAATCGCTAACTATCGTGCAAGGTCATCAACGACAAGAAGAAAGCAATTTTGTCACTTACTCTAAATAGCTATTAGAATGAGACAAAATACATCAAGATTTTGTCTTATGTAACCTGTCAGTTTGTCCTCTAGAATAGAGTTAAAAACCATACTTGTATAAATAGCATAAGAGTTGGAGTGAAAAATTTAAGCTTGTGCACTAACTGTGAAATACACACACAAGCAATTTTTCACTCCTCCAAATACAACTATGTCCTTGAGATAGCTCAGTGTTACACAATACTTGTCATTTCAATCCCATGTACTGTTCTGCAAGTACTTGGGTAATGTATTCTTTTATATTCGTTTTAATAAAGAATATAAACGTTGAAAATTACTTAATGTGTTTATTTTATTAAAACCTATCTTTACTTGCATTACTTCAGTCATGATTCACAATTAGTAGTTTTCTTTGTTTAAGCTACTTGTGAAACGGGTTCAACAAGTGGTATCAGAGACAGGCTGATTATAAAAACATTTTTTAAGCCGCTCAAAAACGTTTTTTAAATCAGATCCAAATGGCTGAAAGTGATTTTCCCCAACTTGTCGATAAAAAGGGTGGAGCCTATGGTGCTGTTGCCCCTCGACTAGAAGTTGGTAAACTTAACAAATGGAAAAAGCGAATGCTTTGCTATTTGACTGGGATGGAACCTTACTACATTAAGTGCATTAATGAAGGTTCATTTATCCCAAAGACCGGTTTACCTAAACCCGAGGGTCATGGACTCGTGACGAGAGGCGAGTGGTCAACCAGACCGAAGGCTCAAAAGCATCATCTTGTCTTCCTGATGATGTTATGGAGTCTGTCATCATGGTCAGTAGTACTAAACAAACCTAGAATGACCTGGTCCACAGCCTATGAAGGTCCCTCGATACCAAAGAAAACAAGATTATGGACCAAACTTGAGTATAATACCTTCAGGCTAAAGACTCGTAAACTCTCTCAAACTTACACCTAGATAAAAATTTGTTAAATGAATTGTCTAATGATGGTGTAAAGTTGTCCAAACATGAAATCAATGTTGGTTTTATCAATAGTCTCCTCGAAAAGTGGTTGAGTTTCTCTGGACTTAGGAATGCTAATCATATTCGTAATCTTGAACTTCCCGAAATTTATGGAAATTTGTCTATGAGGAAAACCTCATCAACAGATTTATACTCGACTTGAAAAAGTCTCGTGAAGTCAAGAAGTCCCCACCACCACTTCAAAGACCAATTTCTATAGCCTTTATTCTATCAGGTGGTTCGTAATTTTCAGAAAACTCGATGATGAGCCTAATGAGAACAAGAGGAGTACTGAATGACTGAACACCGAGTTTCGTGAAAGGGCACCCTGCTAACTCTAGAAGGTTTATAAGAAGAAACATAAGTTTTTCTAATGCTAAAGCTAATGAGGACACTAAGTGTTGTAAGTGTTACAAAAAGGGTCATTTTGCTAAAGACTGTTTTTCAAAAACTATCTCTGAGCCCTCTTACAAACCCTCAGGGTCAAATCAGTCCTTAGGTTTTAGAAAATTTCAACCAAAAGTCTATCAGTCTCATCAAAATTTCCAAAACAAGTCTGACCAAAACAAATATGTCGATTTTAAAGCTAAATATAGGAAAGCCAAGGCTAAACTAGCACTTCTTGAGGCCACTCCCTTAGAAACAACAAACAATGTTAAACTGCGTGCAGGTAAAAACAAGGGCTCAGTAGTCAAGTCTTTGACTGGATGAAGAGCCGCCTCAGACGATGAAATGGTGCAAGTCAGTGCACTGATGGCTCTCTCAGAAGAGGACAAACAATGTTAAATTCGTGTCTGCTGGTATGCTCTCCAAAAAGGAGTTAATGCCTAAACCCAATGATTGGGTTGAAAGGGTAAACCCTGAGAGTAAGCTTCCAAATTTTGATTCTAGAAGGATTCTTGAGCCTGAGAGTCAAGCTCTCAAGAGCATGCTTGGACTCCCTGATGTAACCAGTAGTACTGAACACATCACTGAGTCTCGGTCGAATCAAGCACCGCCCACCTCTAAAACATCTTCGTGGTGCCGCACCTAGCTCGAGCTTACTCCTCTACATTTTAACTCTCACTCTCCAAAATAAAGGTCGTCTAGGAAGAACCATTTTGAAAAGGCCAACTAAACCAACCCAAGAAGATTCAGCCCTCATCGAGACTTCCACATCTTCGCCCTATCAAGAAGGTCAACCAACAATTGATCGAATCGGTAAGGAAGTTGATCAAAAGATGAACTTTATTGAGAAAGCTCCCGATTCAATAATCAAGGAAACTAAGTCACCTCCTAGTTCATCAAGGTCAAATCAAACACCAAGCACAAATGTAAGTGTGGTATGTGCCATTATACTAGCCATACAACCGATAATTGCTACAAAATCCTTTTTGCATGATCCGAAAAATGATGATCACGTAACTCTCGATCACTTACATGATGTAAGATCATCCAAATGAAGCAAGTCATACCAACATTGGTCATCAAGATGCTTCATCATCAAAGCATGGTCAAAGACCTAAAACTATACCTTTTCCTCCTTAACCACATTGTGGCTTTAATGATCATCTTCCGATGACCTGCCTCATAAACACATGCCGTGATCTATGTGGAAATCCACTCATGAGACATCTCAAGATGATAGAGTCATCCAAGCAAGTAGAAGCTCAAACAACCGCATCACCGAGTCTTCATCACCGCAAATGCAAAACTTGTAGTAGCACACCGCACTCCAACCACCGATCATGAATCACTTGCTAAGTTTAAGGCACTATCGACCCAAGCCCACTAGTGTGGGTCAAGAGAAACTAATTCGCTTACTATTTGTGTAGAGACACCTGTGAGCCTATTCGCATCTAGATAGTGGATGTTCAAAGAGCATGGCCGGTGTTAAGGAGTATCTCGCACAAGTATGTAAAGGAGCCGGACCCAAGGTAGTATTTGGTGATAACCGATCATGTCCCATCAAGGTTATGGTTCAAGAACCGCAATGGTATAGTTTTCTAGAATAGCTTATGTCAATGGTCCAAATACAATCTCATCGATGTTAGTCGACTATGCGATGCTAAGTACATAGTATGCTTTAATGATAAACAAGGTACTATTTTCAATGCCAACAAAGAAGTTGCTTTAATAGCTCCTGTGAGAGATGATGTATATGTTCTTGATATGTCAACTCTCTCGAGATAGACATGTCTCTTTGCCAAAGCCAATCGAAATTATCAACCGTCGTGGCACAAGAGACTCTCTCACTTAAACTTCAAAAATATACACAACTTAGCACAAAACAAAGTCCTTGGTTTACCATCACCGCTTTTGCAAAGATAAACCATGCTCACCTGTGAAAAAGGCAAACATCACGTAGCGCCATTCAAAACAAAACAAAATTTCTATCAAAGTCGCTTTCATCTCCTCGCAGATATGGATCTGCTTGGACCGGTCACCCAAGATCAATCCAAAGATGAGAAGTATACACTTGTCATTGTTGATGAGTTTTCAAGATACACTTAGGTATACTTTCTTTCCAAAAAGAGTCAGCAATGAAACCATAATGTCATTCATCAAGAAGATTGAAAATCGAATGACATTATCGTTAAACAAATCGAATCGATAATGGTACCGAGTTCGTAAATCAAGAGCTTGAGAGTTTCGTGATGAAAAAAGATATAGGATTTCACAAACACACTAAACCATAATCACATGGGGCGTTCTATATGTTTAGAGAGAGAAAGTTCTAGAGAGAGAAAGGAAGAGAGTTGGGAACTATGTGAAACAAAGAAAATGGTATTGAGCTCCAACCTCTACCTTGGGAGGTAGAGGGTATTTATAGTGTCTTACAAATAAACGCCACCCACGGGTCGTGGATCGCATACAATAGGTAAAGACCGTCTGTCCTCCACGGTGTTACTTAACAAACTACTTACTAACATAACTTGACTACGACTACGAGCTTTCTATCGAATACATATACTTGAGGTGACCGACTCTTTAACGATCGAATTTTCTAATTCCTAACAATCTCCCTAAGGAGGTCACCTCAATTTACAATGAATACAAACAGATATTACATTAGATTGTTCTAGGATTCTTGATTAAGTTCTTTGCTCAAGAGCTCGTAGTCTTTGATTCTTCATGTTCCGCATGTTTGGATAATTCAAGTGGAGGTCTTTAACCGATCCACGTGATGATGAGTTTTGAGCCGATTGAGATCATCACCAACAAAAATCGTTGTCTCTTCCTTTGTGGTGTTGGTATTATGTGATGTTGTGACATTTGGACCGACATGCTCACATTCGGATCATGATATATTCTCATCGAGTAGCGGAAGCTTTTATCGGTTCATGATATTTGCGCAAGATAGCGAAGCATGGAGTGAAAGTATCGAGTCGTTGAAGCACTTATCATGATTTCTTTTGAGATGAATGTGTAGTGAGCATGCGGCTATGGATTGACCGCTTCATTCGATCACCGCAAACGCCGGGCACTGCATACAACAGCTTAGCAATAAAGTGCACGAAAGTGTCTTTGATCACTTTCGTTGAATTGAGGTACACGCCCACGGTTCCTCGCTGATCAAGACAAGTATCGCTTGTGATCGTATAATTCAAGAATTTCTTGTGGTTTCGCAATGCTCTAGTCGTTCTCAAACCGAACGCCTCAAAGAAGACAACACGGAGTGAGTGAACCAAATAATTGAGATTCACCGATTGATGAAAAGAGATTTGAAAAACAATCGTGTATCGCTTCAATAGAAATTGTTTTTGCAATACAACGAAGGTTTTAATGAAAATCAATTATCAATCATAAACACCTTTATTTTGAAATATTAGTACACAATCGATGTGCTAAAGAAAAGAGTTTTAAGCACAACGACCGGTTTTTCAAAGGTATCCGTCAATCCATAACTCGAACCAGATTGATTCAAAAGATTGAATCGCCCCATTGTTTCTCGCTCATTGTCACATGGTTGATCTATTGGATAGATCTCACATGCCACCCACCGTGAGCTTGTTTGATGTTGGCTCCGAAGGCTTTCCATCTTCATTGTGAATATGTTAGCATATCACTCGGATGTTCCGCAATACCACAAGGATAATGCGAGGACTCATAAGATATAATCTCTTCCACATTGTGTGAAACAGAGAGTCTTCATTGACAAATGTCCTAAAGAGATTTATATGATGATCTCGTGGCTCTAGACTCAATTGTGCATAATTTGGTTCCTATGCCGAGACTATGGAGAGGGTCTCCTTCTTCAATATCAACAAACTCTAAGAGAAAGTCGATAGATAATGTCGGTTCCCGTGAGAATGAAACAAGTCCTTTTAAGAGGAACTTGAGTGGTTTGGGAAGTTGTAGTGCAAGCGCCATCGGGTCCATGACGCCTTGTCTTCAATACCAAGTGTTACCATAGTAACAACCAAGAGTATATGAATTGAACCCGTATCCGCCCTAAGGTTGAATTATCGAGGGCTATTTATTTTCACCCTTTCACATTCAATTCTTTTCATTCTTCAACCCCTTCAAGCTTACCGAGACTTCATAACTAGAACCTTGTTGGGTTTATTCCAAGACTAGCTCGGCCTCATCCGCACTCTTCCAATTTCTCATTTTTCTCCTTTTTTCATCATGCCTAAGGACTCTACACTATCTAGTGGATTGTCCCTGGGTAGATCCCTCCGGTTCTGGCGGATCATGGGAACAAAACCTAACCTAACCATCCTTATATCACCATACATAAAGTAAATTTGGTCGGTCTTTTGGTATTGTTCATCTGCCATTGGAATCAATCGAAAACCATTTGAAAATCAATCCAGATACTTGTGATATATTATCAAAGCATTTTGTACCTGAATTGTTTTTGATATTTTTAGAAAAAGAGCTCCCCCTCAACATGTGCATCATGTATTTGAAATCGTTTTAGCACACTGAGGCAAGAGGAAGAATTAACTTCTTTGATTACCATTTTCTAAAAGATATCATCATCACTTCCCTGATTAAATCAAGTAGATAAAGCATATTGGGAAGGATGAGGTTTTCAAAATTTGCTCCCCTCAATATGTGCCTCAAGGTTTGAAAGAGTTTTGCACATACTAGAGGAACCCGCACTTAGAGACAAATCAATCACGTTTCAATTCTTTGTGGTTTTAAAGATGCTCCCCTCAACATGTGCATGGAAAATTTGAAATCGTTTGCATGCGGGAGGAAAGAAAAATATGAAACCATTTATGGCTTTAAATCCAATTTAAATCACAAATTCTCCCGATCACATTTTTCAAATCCTTTGAGAGTTGGATTGGATTTTGAAAGCTTTTGAGAAAACACTTTTGAAAAACATTTTTAACCGATAAGGATCGATTTTCGACTTTAAACTCCATTGTTTAAACATGCAAGATTGTCTTTGAAAACATAACATTAGCAAAGGTTTTGAATCAATCTGTAAAACATTATTCTTTTTATTTTTAACAATAAACCTTGCTCATTTATTGCAATTGTTTGAAAATGACCTTTCAAAATAACCTTTTAATTCGAATAAAATCATTCTCCCTCAATCAATGACACAAGTTGTTGATTGAGAGATAGAGATTTGAGAGATGATAAGCACAAATGATTTACACGAATAATAGAGTACGAGGTATCTTCAAAGCAATTTAGTTTTCATTAGATGGCAAATATTTTTCGTAAGAATCATTAGACGGAAAAATATTTGAAAGAAAAACATTTGTCCTTTTGATGACAAACATTTGTATTAAGAATCGAGCATGAGATTTGAAAATAAGATAAAGCATGGCTCGTTCTTTACTTTTAAAACGGGTTATCGCTCGAAATGACAATAAACCACCATTTTTCTCCGCCTCATTTTTTTAAACAAAACTATGTACATTCAAGAACATCTAAAGACCCGTGACATTCTTTGAATGTCAACACAAAGTCCGTAGATGATATCGAATAAGGAAAAACATGACAAAATAACAATATTTTTTTTTTTTTCAAGATTTTTAAATTTTTATGGATTTTAGAGAATTTTATAATTTTATATTTTCTTTTGAGGGTTTTGAAATTTTGTATTTTGCTTTTGAATAAATATATACAAGAGATAGATGAATAAAGACCTTTACTCCTCGCCTTCCTCTTGAAGACGCTGAGTGTTTCCGGTTGTAGACTCTTTAGACCAAGACGTGGAAGGATAAACTCAAAACGTTTTCTAGGAAGAGCTTTGGTGAAGATGTCTCTAATTGGTATTCATTCCTCACAAAATAGAGTTCCACCACACCTTTTTCCACTTGTTCCGTGATGAAATGATGTCGAATGTCGATGTGCTTTGCTCTTGAGTGTTGTACGTTGTTGCATGAGAGAGCAATAGCACTTTATTATCACAAGACAGAGGGATTTTGTTGAATTCAAAGCCATAGTCGATAATTGGGATCTCATCCATAGGATTTGAGCACAACAAGATGACATGGCTATGTATTCAGCCTCCAGAGGAAATAGAAGTACTCATTTGCTTTTTGAAGACCACTCACAAGTTTATCACCCAAAACCGAGCACCTCCGCACGCATTTCGACTTGTATCTTGACACCGCATGATCAAGATCAGATAGGTCGTTAGTGACATACCGGTGTCCTTCGGTACCAAAGTCCCATATTGATGGTTCCTTGAGATACCGAAGACCCGCTTAACCGCTTCAAGGTGCTTTTTGGTAGGCTTAGCTCGATATCTAGCACACATGCAAACAATGAACAAAATGTCTCGGTTCATCGGTCGTGAGGTACATCGTGATCCAATCATACTACGATATTTCGCTTGGTCTACCATGATCCCCGAGTGGTCCTCATCCGCTTTAGTACGCCTATCATGGGAGTGTCAACAGGTCACTAGAATCAAATCCAAATTTCTTTAAAATCTCATTTGCATATTTAGATTGATTTATAAAATGCCTCCGGACTTTGTGATATTTGTAATCCCAAGAAAATGACATTTGTCCCATCATTGACATTTGAAATTTGGAACCCATTTCATTTGAAAACGATCACATTCATTGGGGTCACCGAGGCAAAGATAATATCATCAACATATATTTGAACGTGAATTAAATGTTTGCCCGACTTCGGTGAACAATGTCGGATCAACTCGCTTCCTTTGTCAATCCAAGAGATAGAAGAAACTTTGATAGCGATCATACCATGCCCTGGAGCTTGCTTCAAGTCGTAAAGAGCCTTCTTCAAGCGATAGACATGAGTAGGATGCTCGATTCACAAAACCTTCCGGTTATCGACGATACGACTTCTTTAAGATCTCCGTTAAGAAAAGCCGCCTTTACATCCATCCGATAGACAATCATATTCTTACTTGCAGATTAGCCGTGAAGATTTCGATCGCCTCGATGCGCGCCACAGAGCAAATGATTCTTCAAAGTCAATACCTTCCTCCCGACGGTATCCTTTTGCAACCAATCTAGCCTTGTTCTTTAATACATCGCCATGCTCATCAAGCTTCACTTTGAAGATCCACTTTAGAGCAATGATCATAGCACAACTGGAGAGTGTACTAATTCCCATACATCAAGTCGATCAAACTCATGAATTTCTTCTTGCATGGCATTGAACCATCCGCCTTCATTCATGGCGCTTTAACATCTTTGGTTCGACCTTAGAGAGTACGGAGTTGAAGAAGCACCATAAGGCATCGGTTGCAAGTTGTTTCCGTGTTGATACCGGACGAGAGGGTTTCCAATGATGTTGTCCAATGGATGATCATGTGTCCATTTCTTAAGGTGTTCATGTGGTTGTTGTTGAGGAACCAAGTAGCGAGTCGATTTCTCCCGATGAAGATGGTTCGATGATGATTCAGAGCAAATATGTTTTCAAACGGTGCATCTTCGTGGAGTAGCAAAGGGATTTTTCCATCAATGGTGCCGTAAACATTTCCATGATGTACACTCGATGATTGATGATTTGTTGATGAGACAGAGTGATCAAGAAGCAGCGCTTCTTGACTTAGCATCATAGAAACTAAAGGGTTAACTTCATTGATGTGGATGGTAGCACCTCGATGATGGGATTGATGATCATTAGTAGTTGGCTCATAGTGTTCATCAAACATTGGATCAAATAGTTTCTTCAAGTCATCTTCAAGGAGGTACATAAGGAGTTGTCAAGCAGGAGTCGTAAACAAGAGTAGAACCGATGGGACTACATGATGATGCGGGTCCGAATCGGGTTGTCCCGAGCCATTGGACCGTCACCATCGAACGAACGTGAATTGTTTCCATGATATTTCGGGTTCTTTTGTTGTAGATTCGTATCCCTTTTGTTTGGTGCATATCCTACAAATACTCCAATGTCCGCTTTAGCTTTAAGTTTGCCTAAGTCTTGGCCTCATTAGTTGGATAACACAATGCACCAAACACACGAAGGAATGAGAGATTAGGTTTTCTATTGTGGACAAGTTCATATGGAGTTTTTCCATGAGCAATGTGAATTAGGATCGATTTTGAGTGTAGCATGCAAGGGCAATGGCTTCACCGAGAAACATTGGAACCTTTGAGTAAATCAAGATTGTTCTCATGGATTCCACAAGAGTTCGATTTCGCCTTCAACTACACCGCTCGTTGAGGAGTTCGTGGAACACTTCTTTGATGACCGATTCCAACACTTTCATAAAACTCACTAAGTTGTTTATTAACAAACCCGCCCATTGTCTGCTCGGATGATTCTCGACAGCTTTGTTAAGTCGAACTCGCAAAACTGCTTGATAAGTTTGATGATGATATCCGAGTTTCATCCTTTGTCCTTAAGAACTTAACCTGTGAATCGAGAGTAATCATCAACCACAACTAACACATATTTCTTCCCAAAGATATTATGCACTCTCATGGGTCCACATAAATCCATGTGAATTGTATGAAGAACTTCAGAATCGAGTTTGTAGGCTTGGGTTTGTGGGCATATTTCTTGCTTTTTCCCAATTGGCATGTCGAACAAAGATGATCCTTTTCATACTTTAGTCTAGGTAAACCTACAACTAAGTCCTTTCCGAGAGATCATTGATGGTGCCAAAGTTCAAGTGATTGAGACGACGATGCCATAACCATGACTTTGTTTTCAAGCCTTTGACAACAAGCAAATTGAGAAGACTTCATCATATCTTCGATAGAGATGGTGTATAGATTTGAACCACGTGTTCCTCTTAAAAGTTCCTTACCATCAAGTTCTCTAATGAAACAAGTATGTTTTCTGAAGGCCACTTCAAGATCAAATCACATAATTAACCGACAGAGAATAAGTTATGACCAAGACCTTCTACGTAATATACCCTGGAGATAACACTATCACCGACAACATAATCTCCATAACCCATAATTGCACCAAAATGATCATTCCCGAATCTAACAAGCCCGATGAATTTACTCATGAAGTTCATGAGCCGCGACCGGTCTCCAAATATATGCTTGGAACAACTGAGTCCGTGTACCACGTAACGATTTGAACGATCCGCAATTGAACACAAACAAGAATGGATAATCGGATAATTGGGATCCCCATGCAAGAATGGGTTCCATTTGGTTAGTAAGTGATTGGAACACCAACATCGTAGATAGAAACACCCACATCGTAAATAGAAGCAATGGAATCATTAGGGATAGATGCATTGCTAGTGTCCGTATTTGACCTATTCAAAGTATGTTCACTTTTAAGGGAATAGTTCTACCAAGAGGCATCCATTTTCTAGTGGGCATTGTCTTAGCGTATTGAGGATGTAACTCATTAACTTTATGGCCGTAAGGTATCCATTGATAACCTATTTTATTAAATATTCTTCCCGTGGGTTTCCACTATTTTCTAACTTTCTTTCGCTTTGCCTTTTAGCCTTCTTAGCTTGATTTTTAGCATTAACAGCTTTTAATGTGGCATTTGACAAGATTAGACAAAACATTCACACCACATTCATGATTAGTAATGTAAACAACGCAATCATCATTACATGTTTTGCCAAAAGTAGCGTAATTCGTGATTAATTACAAGACGCTTAGAGCTAACACTAGAATCAACACGATTCGCTTTATTCAAATTCTCCCTAAGGTGATCTTCTACTTTCTTCCACCGAACATTCCTAGCTTGCAAGGTCCTATCATTCTTGGTATTGCATCGGAGGCTTTGACCCGCTTGCTTTAATGTCACCGACACTCCTGTAGAGGGAATTATGGGAACATTAGTTGGTTGAGCTACTTTTGCATTCCCGAACTAGATGTGCAAGGATCCGAACTACTAGAAGGCACCTTAGAATTCACTTTCATATTACTAAGCATAGAGTGGTTTGTATGCTTGGCACTAGGCATAGAACAAGGCATCACAGCTTTACCTTTCGCACCTAAGGATTTAGGACATGTTGCAATTAAACATTCTAGCAGCCTCCCGAGATCGCTTGGCCCGAATGCAAGCAAACCTAATTTCTATCAAGAGGCTTATTAATGAAGTCCCTTCCACAATCTCACGGAGACATTCTAGACTATCCTTAAGGTGAGCACAATAGTTATGAAACACAAGTTCATTGTTCCTAAGATGAGGAGGAATGTATTTAACAACACAAGATATTTGCATTCGAGGATGACTTTGATGCAACATTCTCATTAAAGACAAGTGGCGCTTCCTTTTCCCGACTCCGTGATTCTCAATTTCTTTTGTAAAGAAGTTATTTTTCGTTGTTTTTGTCACGAGTGACTTTCATTGAATCATATAACTCTTTAAAGTGTCGCTTAACTTTTCATTTTCTTCTAGAAAACTCTCGCTTTCTTTTGTAAAACATTAACCAAGTTTTGAAGATGAAAAGTTTGAGAATACCGAGAATCTAAAGGAGGAGGCATTTGGGAGCCACCACATTGTTCTTTTCACCCTTTAATTGAGAGATTTGGGCTTTCAACTTTCTCGATCGTGCAACAATGAGCTTGAATCTGCTCGTCACGCTTATTTATCCGAAAATCGCATCAAACTCGAACATCCGAGGATGTCTTGATATTTGAGGTTTTAACATTTTCTTTGAGATGTTGATATTTTAGTTGCAAATCAAAATGTTCAACTTCTAGTTTAGAAAGATGTTTTACCAAATTATCGTGATCATCTCGATCAATTTTCTCATTAAGTTCGAGTTTTGTTTTCAAGCTCAATGACACGATCATGGGAAACTTTCAATGCAATAGATAATTCATGAAATCGAGAAGCAAGAATAGAGTGCTTAGTAACAATGATAAAACACATCTTGAGCAACACAACTCGAAATCAAATTCTCATTTAAGATATGCAAGTTCTTCCTTTCAACTTCATTATATTTGAGTTCCTGCTCATAATCATTGACCTCAACAATCATAGCATCAAATTCCTTTTCCATTTCTTTAATATCCGAATTTATTCCTTTTGAAGACTCTCAAATTGACTTTTAATTGTTTAAAGAAAGGCATAACCTCGCTTAAATAACATTCTTTAGTTTGCTCAAACCCCTTTCCCCCGCTTATCCCCGTAGGTGTGATTCTTCTTACACGTTTTCTCAAAATCAACAAACATCCGATAAACAACATATAGGATGATTAAGGTCTTGCTATTAGTGGCAATAGATCTAGGAACTAGATGCATTGGTGTATTTAGAGGATACATGCTTTTCGAGTCAATTTCCTACAAGGGGATTCTTTTCAACAAGATTTTCACTTTTAGCATATCCATATCTTTCTTCCAAAAACTGCTCGGGGTTAATTGAGTTTGAGGCTTAAACATGTTAAGGAGATCCAATTTTCCTTAGTGTAATCATGAGGTTTGATCGTTATGTTTTCTCTTTACATGCGTGGATTGTTAAGTTTCTTATCCATTTTCTCCCTAGTGACTTCATCTCGATTTCTTATCTTCCTCAGTGCACTCAACAAGAACTAGGTTTCGCCTAGGCTTAAGGATTTCATTACCATCATAAATTACTTTATGAGATTCTCTTGCTTTCTTACCATACTGTGGTCGGGTTCCTTAACAATGGGAATACTATGCTTATCGCTAAGACTCGTGTTTAGTGATCAGTGAGCAATCAATGGTATTCCTTGTACGCATAACTTATTTTCAAGCTTGTTTTTCAAAGTTTTAGATTGGAAAATCATTCAAAAGTTTTGATTCCTTAGCATTGAATTCTTGCTAAGCATTTTCACATTTTCTTGAAGTTCTTGTTTTGCTTAGCGCTTTAGAAAGCTTTTCTTGTAAGGAGTTTAACTCTTGTTTTAATACTTCTTCTAAAATTACTTTTTCTAATAATTGTACGCATTTGGTCATCCATTTTCGCTCACGGGTAGTTAACTCAAACTTAGCACGTTGTTCATAAATAGCAACTTGTTCTTTATAGGCATTCGCCTCGAGATAACAGAATCATCAGGGCACATGCAAGTGTATTCATCAAAACATAGTCATCATTGATTGCAGAAGATGCATTACTTGGTACAACCTCACTTTCACTTTGCTTCACATATTGATCATATGGGACAATATTGCTATTACCCTCATCATCAATATCTGACTCATAAGTTTCAAGAGATTGTACTTTATTGTGCATCTTTTGCTCATCAACATCATCATATAGTTTTAATACCTCCGAGATGATTGATTCTTTGGATGGACCACTTGCTGTGATGATGAGACCTTAGGAGAGACCATTGGAGAAATGCTAGCCATGAAAATTGTTTGTGCAAGAGGTTCATCATCGACGCCGAGTCGTATGCATCACAATCAATGACTTGAAAGGCATTTCGATGATTGTGACCTATCTCCGAATTGGTCGCTCATCCACATCTCGCATCATAGGTCTTGGCATTGCCCTCAAAGAAGAAACAACAACCTCTTCATCCAAAGTCGCACCATTATCCCGAGCTTGCACGAGCAACATCTTGTCTCTCAAGTATTCTGCATTCTTGAGGACGTTTAGAGATGTGCGCTCCTAGCAATATGTCCTCACCACCACGCTTGTAGCACTTAATTGGCTTAGCTTGACCTTGATTTCCATTCCTTCCCGATTTCGATTTGCAACATAACCTCCACCTACTCCACCTCTTCCATGATCATATTGCCTTCCTTGAACTGGTTGCACCATAACTTTTCCATCTCGATAACCGCATGATTGTGTAGATTGGATGCGCTCGATCTCATTGTTAGTGTGAAGACTGTTGGTGTGATTAAGGGTCAAGTTTTGTTTAACCATAAGAGCCGCTTGATTAATGAAGTGTCCCATGACCGCATCAAGATCGCCTTGTTTGAACATTGGATCGAGAATGAGTTTGTGATTACCATTACCCATGGGTATGACT
The DNA here is from genome assembly GCA_022545495.1 of Chrysanthemum lavandulifolium. Lineage (NCBI taxonomy): Eukaryota > Viridiplantae > Streptophyta > Magnoliopsida > Asterales > Asteraceae > Chrysanthemum > Chrysanthemum lavandulifolium. Next base: position 733,925 of record JAHFWF010000056.1, read on the forward strand.
TGAGATGCTTTGGTGGTAATACCAACATTGGTGTAGAAAGTCGAGAATCATTTGGTGAGCTTGATTCTCCCCGATTGGTTTTGAACCGATCAAGAATCCTTTTTCAAACATAGCATGCCTCTCATTCTCAAGAAGGAAGGCATACAATTGCTCATAGTTTGTATTCTTTAGTCCTTTGGTTAGCTTCACGTAGGTGACAAATTTGTGCCACTCGGGATTCATGTTGTTCACAAACTTTGAGTTCAAATTAATGTTTGGCATGGTCATTTTGATGTTCCTCATGTCATTCACAAGCTTATGGAATCTCACGTAGTACTCATAGACACTCTCATCTCGGTTTCATCTTGAAGTGCTCAAACTCATCATACAGTTGTGATTCTCTGCCTTCCTTGGTTAATTCGTAACCCGAGAGAAGCATCTTGACATTATCCCAAACCGCCTTGGCTTCAGTGTTGTGATTGATAAGTTTGTAGATATCTTTTGGAAGACCTTGAAGTATAATGTTAGAAGCCCCGATATCAAGATCGAATCTCTTTTCTCCTTATCATTGAGCTCATCATACATCTTTGGTCCTGTCTAATCCATAGATCATTGTTCCATCCGCAGCAGTATCAATTAAGTCTCTTGTAGTCTCAACCCGATAAGGTCCTTCATCAATGGATTTGAGAATGTTGACCCCATTTTCCTTTCCAAGACAAGATAATCGGATTCGTTGAGCCCATGAGTCATAATCGCTATGTCAAGCATAGGTGGACTAGTATCCGATCCACCGCTTGAACGCCCTCACCATGTAAGAAACGATAGTAGGTACAATGTTTGACATGATTACACGTTCTACGAGATTTTACTATTCTTTGATTAAACCGGGAAATTGATTCTTTCACGGGATTTTACTAAACCAAAAGAACAACCGTAAAAAATGTAGCACGAAGAAGTAACAAGTCTCAATAGACAAGTAGTTAAACAATCAACTCGCTTAGTTATCAACTCGCTAAACACCCAACTCGCTTAAAGAAACAAGTCGCTTAAAGAACCAACTCGCTTAATAGCCAAGTCGCATATAGAGACAACTCGCTTAATAGCAAGTCGCAAACATAGACAACTCGCTTAACCACCAAGTCGCTTAAACTAACTCGCTAGCTGTACAACTCGCTTAATAGCCTAGTCGCTTTAGAACACAAGTCGCTTAAAGAAACAACTCGCTTAGAACCCAAGTCGCATAAAGAGTCAAGTCGCATAAACCAGCTCGCTTCCAATAACAAAGCAACTCGCTTCGAAGAAACAAAAGTCCGAGACTCAACTCGCTTCGTACAACTTTCACAAATAACCACTTTATCAATCAAAAACAACCAAACCACAATGATTTAAGCCTTCCAATTCAAAACATAAACACATATGATGATCCTAAACACAAAAGTACAAGCAAAATTCAAACTTTAACACTAGAATTTGTCCAAATGATTCAAACTCTCCTAAACACTTAAAACCCCAAAAACCTTATGAAATCCACCAAAACAAAGAGCATGAAAGATGAGTGATCAAACCATGGCTCTTGATACCAATTGTAAGATATAGGATTTCACAAACACACTAAACCATAATCACATGGGGCGTTCTATATGTTTAGAGAGAGAAAGTTCTAGAGAGAGAAAGGGAAGAGAGTTGGGAACTATGTGAAACAAAGAAAAATGGTATTGAGCCCAACCTCTACCTTGGGAGGTAGAGGGTATTTATAGTGTCTTACAAATAAACGCCACCTACGGGCCGTGGATCGTGCATATAGTGGGTAAAGACCCGTCCGTCCTCCACGGTGTTACTTAACAAACTACTTACTAACATAACTTGACTACGACTATGAGCTTTCTATCGAATACATATACTTGAGGTGACCGACTCTTTAACGATCGAATTTTCTAATTCCTAACATGTGAGTTTATTGATACTCTATCAGTCCCTACTGGGATAGGTAATACTGAACCAAATGTTCAGGAACCTGTAATTCATGAACCACAACCTAAACAAAGCATCTCAACAGATGATCTAAATGATTCTGTGGCTCCAGCACCTGAACCCATTCCTGAGTCTCCAGTGACCTCATCAAGCTCAGATCCTAGACCACAGAGTAAGTGGACAAGATCTCAAGACATTGAGCTTGTGAACATCATTGGTGAACCCATCAAGGCATGCTCATAAGAAGCATGGTCATGCTAAGTTAAAGCAATTTTCACCAATGAATGCCTATATGCCGATTTTCTATCGTAAATAGAACCTAAAAGTGTCATCAAGCTCTAAAACATCCTAGCCGGGTTCAAAGCATGCAAGAAGAACTTAAATAGTTTGATAAAACAAGGTCATAACTCGATGTCATTGTTATAGGAATGAAGTGGGCTTTAAACAAAATCGATGAAAACAGCATCGCTATTAAAAACAAAGCCGACTTAGAAGCTAAAGGTTACAACAACAAGAAGGCATCGACTATGATGAGACATTTGCTCTGTTGCAAGAATGGAAGCTATCAGATCTTCCTTGCATTTACTACCTACATGAACTTCAAAGTTTACCAAATGGATGTAAAAGTGCGCTTCTGAATGGTGAACTCAAGGAAGATGTGTATGTTCAGCAACCTCCTGGCTTTGAGAGCAGTGAGTACCTTGAATATGTTTGCAAGCTTGACAAAGCCCTATAGGGACTAAAACAAACTCAGAACATGGTATGAAACTCTCTCAGCCTTCCTAATTCAAAACAAGTTTGTCAGAGGAAAGATAGACAACACACTGTTTATCTATAGGACAAAAAAATATGTAATACTATTCCAAGTATATGTTGATGACATCATCTTTGGATCAACAAATTATACTCTTTGCAAACAGTTCAAAAAAATAATGACAAAGAAATTTGAAATGAGCATGATGGGTGAACTCACATACTTCCTTGGACTACAAATCAAGCAAATTAATAAAGGAATCACCATCAGTCAAGAGAAATATACTAGAAATCTCTTGAAGAAATATGAGATCTCTGACCGTGCTTCGTTGAAGACACCAATGGTCCCTCCAAATAACCTTGGACCCGATCTCACCGCAAATCACCAATCAAACTCATTTTAGGGGATTGTAGGATCACCGATGTATCTAATCGCTTCCAAACCGTATATACAATTCTCAAGATGTCTAATAGCAAGATATCAATCCAATCCTAAAGAATCATATCTCACTACAACCAAAAGAATTCTCGACACCAAGGGAACCCCAAGCCTTGGACACTAATATTCAAAATGTCGTGGTTTGACCTCAAAGGTTATTCGACTCGACTATGTCGGTCGCAACATGGATGTAAAAAATACCTCACGGTCCCGCCAATTTCTTGGAGGAAAGTCGGTTTGTTGGAGTTCTAAAAGCAACAATCGTTGGCTATGTTTTCACCGAAGTCAATATGTGGCAGCGCAGGATGCTGTGCCAATGTGCTATGGATGAAAAGTTAACTCAATGACTATGACATCTATTACGAAATGGTACCCATCATTTATGATAACACCAGTACAATTGCAATCTCCAACAACCCTGTCCTTCACCAAAGAACCAAACACATTGATATCAGATATCATTTTATCTGGGACCACATCATGAAAGGAGACATTGAACTCCACTTCATCCCTATTGAATATCAACTTGCTGATATCTTCACCAAACCTTTGGATGAACCTACCTTCAGAAGAGTGAAAACTGAATTAGGAATGCTTGACATTGAAAGTCAGCAACCTGATAACCAATCCTAACCTCAGCAAGTTTTCTCTGAAACGGTCCCTGATCCCTGAACAAATCCCAAATTATCTTCTCACTGAATGAGTAAGACTTATTCAGGGTCCCTGACATTGGATATTGAGAATTCAATGGGTAACTAAATGCTCTAAGTATTTCAGTTACTTAAGTCCTAGGTTGGTAAACTCACCAATTTAATATAGGAATATATGTCTCTTAACCCTTCTGTCATCCATGTCATGGGACCCATCTCACCTTACCCCATCCCACTTGGCATTTAATGCCCCTTCTCACAACAAATATCATTAGGATATTTCAACTCTTCAAATGCACTTTTACTGTGCACTGCAACTGTTTCCTTGAAAACCGTGAGAAAATTGCGGGTAGTGGAGTGGTCGCATTAAATGAGGTAAATAAAATGTTTTCAATAAAAACTTTACAAATCCTCACATGTGAAAAATCTACCCTCTCATCACTTTATAAATACCCCTCTCAAAAAACAAAAAAACACACAATCTGATTTCTGCAACTAAACGCTGTCAAAATCCTTTCAAAACTCAGAAACATTTGTGTGTTCTTATCACCAAAACCAGTTTTTTCAAAAAATCATCCTTGCAAACAGTCTACAAAAGTTTTCATCACAAACTTTTAAAAGAAACTTCTTTGATTGTTCTTGTCAAAATATTAATCAAAAACCCTATAATCACTTTCTGAATGGAAATGGCAAGAACACAAAGTCTTCAGTTTGCACCTCAGTGGGCAGGTAACCTTGAAAATGTTGAGTTCAAAACAAACAACGTTATAGGCAACTTTGAATACCCACATGATGTCCCAGCCTATAAGGGAATCATGAAATTTTTGCTCAACTGCCCACTCAAATATGGGTATTCAAAGTTGCCTTATAACGTTGTTTGTTTTGCTATAAAACATCATGATAACCTATCTTTTTGGGCCTTTTAGGCTGTGCTTCAGAGACTCCCTCTCACACTGAGGAACTCAACTTGTATCTGAAACACCCATCTTGTGGAAAACTAGAAGGGGGGGTTGAATAATTTTACCAATTAAAACTTGTTTTAAACTATTTAGATCGACTTATGTCAATCTATTTGGATGTGTATTGGATGTTGATAAACAAACATATAGAAATATAAATATGTAATGAAAAGATAAAGAGTAAGAAGCACAAAACCACAACGCGAGTACTTATAGTGGTTCGACTACAAGGACACCTTCATTGCCCTACTCCACTCCCCGAGTCACCTACTCAAGAGTTCGTAATCACTACACAACACGGACTCCTTATGGTGGAGAAACCTTCACAATGTTGCCTACACTTCATCCGGTACAAGGCTAGATACCGGGTCCTTTTCACCAAGGAGAACCAATCCTATCACAACGTCGCCAACCCTTTATCCAGGTACTAGGCTAGATACCGAGTTCCATTACAAAGGAGGAACTACTACCCAACACTACACCAATCACCTAATCCCAATGGAGATTGACTCCTTATAATATCAACAAGGATAACAATATCCCTTGACCCAATACTAATCTATCTTGTACATCGAATCACACCATATCAAAAGTACATCTTAGGCACATTTCACTAATGCCTTTGACTAGATCTTCAAGGCACCCTTCACTAATGTCTTGTGACTTGACTTCTAGGAATCCTTTACTAATGCCTACAATACGGACGATCGACACCCTTCACTAATGTCTTCGTCTTGACACTTGAGACATCTTTCACTAATGTCTTCAACACTACACTTCTTAGAGAAAGAACCATCAACAAGATAACTTCAGTAGTCTTGATGATGAGGAAGCATGCCAACTCATGGACTTGAGCTTGCTTGACTTCAAAGGTGGTGATTTCGCCTTTAAGAGGAACCTAGAGAATCACACAAAAAACAAAACTACATACATAGATCACTTGGATCTGGGGTTAGAGAGTTTTTAACTCAAGGAGAAAGTATGTGAGAAAGAGGGGTAAGAAACAATGAAGAAATGGCTCACTATTTATAGAGATAAAATGTCTACTGTTCCACGGATCCCACGGATCCCACCCTCAAGGGATCTGTCTAGTGTAATGCTAGGGATCCGTGGGACGCTCCTATTTGCCCATGGGTATTTTGGTTGTGGGTCATGGGTCATGGGTTATAGGTTGATCCATGGGTATTTCTTTAGATACAATGTACCTAATGGGTGCAATGCATCTAGTCAAATGGGTATGGGTCAATACCATGGGTTATGGATATGTTCTATGGGTTGTAGTTTTTACCCATTATAATACATACTAGTTATGTATATATTTGCCCAATATGTAAACACTAGTTGTTGTACATATATATAATTAAATCATAAAATCACTTATACTTGTTTTAGTGTTTTATGTGAATACGCAAGTGTGTTAGAAAACTATTGGCTCAAAACATTTACATATTTTATTTGTTTCGTTAAAATGATTTTACGTTTGTTATCGATAAAACATTAGAAGATCGTAAATATAAATAAACGTTTTACGGCTTATTTGTATTAACAATCTCCTCTTTTGTTGATGACAAAACATAAAGTTATTTTAAGGAAAAGCTAAAATTGTAAAAGTTTGAATTTGTAGTTTTACTTTTCTCCCCTTTGTCGAAACAAAAATAGTTTTGAAAGAAACCAACACATTGTTTTAAGAAAAAATGAAAATAGAAAAGAAAAAAATAGAGAACAAGTAACGGAAAAGATCTCGTTTAACTCCCTTGACGAGTCCATCCCTATGTGAGGGCGCCAAGTAAAATAATACTAAGCAAGTTCATTTGCAACTAAGTTAGCAAAGATTTCGCTTATGCGATTTAATATGCTCCCCTTGATGATTGCAACTTTGCAAAGGGGCGCCATGAAATGTAATCCTAATATTGCAAGTGATTTTGCAATGTATTGCTTTGACACAAAGCTCTCCTAGCTTTAGGGTGTCAAATTCTTCATGTGTAATTTGAATAACTACAAAACAAAGGTTAGAAATCAATTTAATGCATAAGTTCCTGCAAATGTGACTCAAGTTAGAAAAAAAATAGTTTTCTGTTGCACTGATCCCACGGTTCCCTCCTCGTAGGGATCCGTCTAGACAAAATACAGGGATCCGTCTGTTTGATGACAAGAATCAGCAATGGTGATATAACAAATAATGTTAACATCAAAGTGAAATAGGTTTTATACAATATAATCATATACTCAGAGATATAGCAAGTATCATGTAATTTCATTTAATAAAACTAGAGATATGATATACATAACTCTAAAAACTAAGAAAATGAACGATGCATGATTTGGAATTACTAGACTTATCTAAGTAACGCTTGATACTAGGATACCACTAAAATCCTCTAGCTCAAGTTTCTTTAGGTTTAATCTCGTCGAAATGTTCGAGGAGGTGATAGAACATGAAACATTGATCTTCCCGCACTTCATGTATCAAACTTTCAACATGTTGACAATGATAACAATCTTTGTCATGGCTAGGTAGTGGTGGTGGAAGAAAGGAAATTACTTGATGCGAAGGATCAAGTGAAGCTGGTTAGGGAGCCTCAAACAACGGAGGGATTGGTAGGGACGCATTTGAAGATAGTTCTACCAAGAATGATGGTGGTGGTAGAGAAGTGTCAACTTCCATGTGGTCGGGTGGTTGAATTTGATAATTTCTCATAATCCAAATGGGATTATTTGATGGTGATGGCGAAAAGGAAGCCGGAGCTAGTGTTGACTCAACACTTTGATTTTGTACCATTATTCCTCCTAATGAGGAGAATGTTGCCGGTGGAGGAGGATGAGACGGACTAGGAGGCAAATCCTCTAGATTATAGCGGTGTGGTGATGACAGTGGAGTCGTGAATGAGATAGCTCTAGGCACCAATGGTGATGGTTTAGTGGAAATGGGATTGTTTGGTTTAGGAGGTATGGTGGTGCTTGGCATAGGTAGTTTTGTGGGAACTATCCTCTTAGGGATTGGTTTGATTAGTTGGGTTGGTGGAGGAGAAATCCTTGCATTTGTGGATTTGACCGAGATGATTCGTTGAAGAAATTTCATGTATAATACGCACCAATTTTCTTGGGTGGTCCTTTGGTGGATGAGTTACCACTGGAGCTTTCTCATGATAAGATGATTCAAAGAGGTTTGTAAATGTTTCTAAGTGCTGAAAATGAGGATGAAGATGATGACTTTAGCAATTCCTAACAATGTGGTTTATAAAGTAAGGATTTGGCAAGTGCATTCAAGACTTAAGCCACTAAACGCCTTCGAATGTGATGATTAGCATGCACAAGAGTCAACTTTGAGTTGTATCGATCTATGAACTTATTTAAGATGAGATGGAGTGTTCAAGTTAGCAAGATGAGCTTGAAATGATAGTTTTAGCTAGAGTTGACATAAATCATTATACGGATCCCACTTGTTCCTTCAACGAGGGATCCGTCTAGGCTAAACCTAGGATCCGCTCTCGCCAGCCTAAGAAAGGATAACAATGATGTATGTAAGATATAACGCCTATTTCTTCTTGAGTGTTTCACCATCTAAGTGTCTTAAATGAAGAGGTACTTAAATACTTAAGGAATGAGTGATGTAGCTAATGATTGCCTTTTATGGAAGAAGTTGGAACTTTAAGAGTACCAATGAGTGACCAAAGATGACACTAAGGATTTTGAGAGTGTCAAATGGAACTAAATGATCCTAGAGGTCAGATAGTAACTTAGGATAATGTCTTGGAGGATATCCTAAGAGTTTAAAATGGAAAAGCTAGAATTTGATCAATTTCGACCAATTTTGAGGTAAGGATGATTAGTTTTGAGAGATTTCCAAAGCTAGATGTTTTAACATGTGAGAGATCATGTATGAGTATAATAGAGGAAGAGTAATGAGTTTTGGTGAGACGATAAATCTACGGGTGTTTCGAGTGTGATCTAAATGAGTTATGTGTGAGTACGAAAAATCTACTTAACTTAATAAGGACTCAATTTGCCTTAAGGTACTATGTCTAGCTTAGTGTGAAGTGTCTAAAGACATGTTTGAAATACAAAGATTGCAATTGCATTTTCTGTTTGTCGAATCCCACGGTTCCCTAAGAGTAGGATCCGTCTAGCACAAACTTTGGGATATGTCTATCTGCTAAGCAGAACCTTTACAAAAGGTATGTAATGATAATGCATCATATTTCAAGGTTCGTTTAAGAGGTTCTAGCACTAAGATATCAAATGTAAGATGTTTTATTTCATGAAAGAAATTGGATTACATTGATAAAGCATGGACACTAAGTATTGACCCTATTTAGAAAGAAGACTAAGTTCCTTGAGCGTTTTCGCTAGATGGGTCATCAAATGGTTGATGAGTGTTTGCCGATTCAGAATGAAGAAAGTCTTCATGAGAGATGCTTAGAGGTTCCATCATCTTGTTCACAACACGCATAACGGACTTTGAAATCGAGGATGAAAGTACATGATGTTATGATAAAGGCGCCAAGAACATTCCATAAGGGATGAGTTTATTCTTGAGCCTTGAAGATTTACAATTCGCCTTGCCAAGAAGTAGGCGAGATTGTATGGTTGTTGTGTTAGCAAACAATACATTATGCGAGCACAACAAGCTGGAAGGATTTCTCGATTTCCTAAGGCTCCAAACATTTTCACGAGGATGAGTGCAAGAGGCTTGTACTCTTCTGATATCCCGTGTATGGATAATGTTTGATCGAGTAATGGGGTTTGCATATCATGCGATTCAAGTCTTCCTGGAAGGTATGCGAACAATATGGACTATTTCTTCACGAAAGTTGAAGAGAGAATCAAGAGACCAATCTTCAAGGAAGGCACATTGTCCATGATTTGGAATCCTGAGGATGTGAGCAAATTGCCCAAGGGTTAAAACAAACTTTGGTTTTGATCCAAAACCAAAGAGATAGAGAGCGATCCTCGTTACGAACGAGTTCAACTAGACGGAAGAATTCCAATATAAACCTTGGACATATTTTCTCGTTAATTTTGAGAAGACATTCTAGTCCTATGGCTCGGAAGGAAGTATTGATACCTTCTTTGAATTGTAGAGGGGTGTCGACAATACGTCCTTCGTGGAAGTGACGGTTTTCGAGATTATTGAACCTACGGACATGATTGCCAGGTGTGTTGGGCTCAAGGGAGATGTTAGGAGTGTAGACGCTAGTGAGTGAAAAATCAAACTCATATTCATGTGACATAGCGAAGCCTATAGGAAAGAGAAGTTAATAGGATGTGACGTATTACGGGTAAAACAATGATTTACCTAACGTTTTTACAAGATGTTTATTAACAATGACATTTAGCTCACTTAATATTTGACATTCTAGTAGAACATTTCTTTTAGGAAGAAAGCGGTTTTATTTTGCTCGGAAAATATGTTATCTGTAAGAACGGTTCCCTTCTATCAGGGATCCGGCTAGTATACCTATAGGGATCTCGTGGATCCTAGTAATGTAAATGTATTTTTGATAAAAACATAGGTTTTTAGATCTTATAGTTTTATACCAAGATTTGTGTATAAGCCTACATTTTCTTTTAGCATGCATTATTGGTTTCTAATGTATCTCGAAAGAATACGAAAGATATAAATCAAAAGAAATGACAAACACATTATGATAATAATAATCTAGATAAACTAGAATATTAGTAATATTTCATTTCAATGCTAAGAATGATACAAAGGATTGGGTATATAACCCCAATGTAGATTAACAACACAAAGTATATGTCTCCGTATGAGAACTTCATCATAGGGAACACAAGAGCGATGAGTGTTAAGGCGATGAGCACGAGAGCGATGTAAACCATGTTGATGACGAACCTTCTTGGTTTTGGTTTGAGATGAGATGAGATGAAGAGGAAGATGAAGTTTTGAATGAGAGGTATTTTTTGAAATTGAAAGATTTGAAAAAGTAGGGATTTGATAGAGTGAACGACGGAGGGTTTATTTATGGGGAAGGAGGAATTTTTTAGATTTGTATTTTGTTTTATTATTAGAAGGATATGATTTTTGGATTAAATGAAATAAAACACAAGTTTTATAAACCATGACTTTAGACGAAAAATTAACACGTATGTGACAAAGGCTTACATGTAATATATAAATATGCACAAAAGATAATATTATAAATACCTATGTAAGTATACTTATTTATCAAGCTAATGTTATTTAGAGATAAATGGAAAGTCATGCCTCTAATGCACTTAGGAATGTCTTTACAAATGATACAACAAATGTCAATAGACAATTCTGGCTCCTTTGTGTTTAAGATACCTTCTTAGGGAAGGTATTCTTGTTACCAAGCGATTCCTGTGGCTTGGTAGGTATGAGCTTTAACTAAGAAACATGACAAAGAAGATTAATGCAATTAAATGAAGAGTAAGTAATAAACAATGTTGTCATCTAATCAACATCCAAACAATGAGTTTTTAAAAAAAACATGGTGTTTGTTTTTATGAAAGACCTTCTTGGTAGTTTTCAATTAACCACGGATCGTATCAAGTTCTTAAAGTACAATATACTTTAAGAAACTTGGTAACGAAGCTCTGATACCAATTGTGGAAAACTAGAAGGGGGGTTGAATAGTTTTACCAATTAAAACTTGTTTTAAACTATTTAGATTGACTTATGTCAATCTATTTGGATGTGTGTTGGATGTTGATAAACAAACATATAGAAATATAAATATGTAATGAAAAGATAAAGAGTAAGAAGCACAAAACCACAACGCGAGTATTTATAGTGGTTCGGCTACAAGGACACCTTCCTTGCCCTACTCCACTCCCCGAGTCACCTACTCGAGAATTCATAATCACTACACAACACCGACTCCTTATGGCGGAGAAACCTTTACAACGTTGCCTACACTTTATCCAGTTCAAGGCTAGATACCGGGTCCTTTTCACCAAGGAGAACCAATCCTATCACAACGTCGCCTACCCTTTATCCAGTACTAGGCTAGATACCGAGTTCCATTACAAAGGAGGAACTACTACCCAACACTACACCAATCACCTAACCCCAAAGGAGATCGACTCGTTATAATATCAACAAGGATAACAATATCCCTTGACCCAATACTAATATATCTTGTACATCGAATCACACCATATCAAATGTACATCTTAGGCACCTTTCACTAATGCCTTTGACTAGATCTTCAAGACACCCTTTACTAATGTCTTGTGACTTGACTTCTAGGCATCCTTCACTAATGCCTATAATATGAACGATCGACACCCTTCACTAATGTCTTCGTCTTGACACTTGAGACATCTTTCACTAATGTCTTCAACATTACACTTCTTAGAGAAAGAACCATCAACAAGATAACTTCAGTAGTCTTGATGATGAGGAAGCATGGCAACTCCTGGACTTGAGCTTGCTTGACTTCAAATGTGGTGATCTCGCCTTTAAGAGGAACCTAGAGAATCACACAAAAAACAAAACTACATACATAGATCAATTGGATCTGGGATTAGAGAGTTTTTAACTCAAGGAGAAAGTATGTGAGAAAGAGGGGTAAGAAACAATGAAGAAATGGCTCACTGTTTATAGAGAGAAAATTTCTACTGTTCCACGGATCTCACCCTCAAGGGATCCGTCTAGTGTAATTGATAAGGTTTTAAAATGTACCTTTTTGAGGGGTCGTTTAAGCCCTTATTTGATCACTTTTGTATCCATTATTACTTAATATCGTTCCTTTTCACTTTTTAGGTATCTTGAAGGTAAAATGCTGGACTGACACTTATTCGGACGAAAAGGAGCGAATATACGAAGAAAATGGCCAAAGTCAAGATTCGAGACACTCAGTCAGTCAGAATCAAGGTGGCGAAGGCCAGTGTTATCACGACGCCGTCGGACAACTTTTGTGATGGCTCAAGAGCCAAATTACTCATTTACAAGTGACGGCTTCAAGTTTTAAAAGAGTAGGGCATCGCAACTCGACGGCCTAGATTTGATCCAGACGACGCCGAGATCGAAGGGACGGCGTCACAAGCATAAGGTGACGCCGCCGCAAGACTAACGTGGCCAAGATGAAACCCTAATAAGCGGCGATCCGGCGCCACAAATCAAAGGTGGACGCCGCACTTGTAATCTTATATATAGAATCCAATTTTTAGTTTTCGATGTGTAGTCTTTTGGAGTAAAACCTAAACCCAACCAAGGTCGTCTTGTACATTATTTTAGGGTTCCATACCCTATCTTACATCAAGATAAGTGTTTTACTTCAATAATTCAATTATGTCTTCAATTAATTGTGTATATGCTTGCATGTTTCCATGTCCCGCTAATTTACTTGTGTGTTTGCTTAGGAATATGAAACTTAATTATTGAATATTGATTGGTTGTTTCTTATCTTAATTGTTAATGATCTAGTATTGCGATAGGTCATCCGCTGTGTAGTTAATGCTTGATTAATCTTTGTTGAACCTTAGCTTATAGTACCTAGAGTCATTGTAGGCTAAACCATCCAAGAGTACCTTAGTGTTAAGTTTATAAATCCTAGAGATTTTGTAGGCAATAACCTTTGGTAGTTTCAAAGAGTTAGGGATAAACACATACCCTACGACCTTAGACACACAACGCGATTAAGAATAAGAACGTGACAATTCAACCATAAATAGGAGATAATTAAGGAGTAATAAAACCTAAGTAAATACATCTTTAAATCATCATACGAGCACACAATAATTAGACATAGACTACATACACCTTAGATTAGATAATTAGACTAATAGAGTAATCGGGAGAAATACCAACCCCAAATCCAATACCCCAAGATTCGTACTCTTTCCATTTCCTAAAACATAAAAGATAAAAATAATCTTCCTCAACCCCAACCTTAGCGTAGTAACTTCTCACTAGCATTCCTATTCCCTAGAGAACGATATCAATTCCCGTGGCTTACCCTAATACTACACTACAACGATTAGGTTCATCGCCTGGGTGTTGAAAACTTGCTCGACTAAAAGGAAGTTCCTTTGACCCCGAACGACGTGTAGCGTTATCAAGTTTTAGGCGCCACGCCGAGGAATAGAATAGCTAGTTAGAGTCCACCTCGCTTAGGTTTCCTTGCTTGATCCCTATCAAGTAAATTTTTTTTTCCAAATTTTAGCTTCCTCGTAGTCTATCCCCCTTCTTCGTGACCTTTGTTCGCAACCCCATCACTTTTCATCATGGAAGGTGATAACCAACCACCATTTATCAACCTACCACCAAATGATCCGCCAAGAGGCCGTACTCTTGGTGAATACTCGAGACCAAGTAACCTAGGCTATAGGAACACCATTGAGCTTCCCGACCAAGCCCAAACTATTGCCTCATGATCCGACACCATCCGGTTGTTGCAAACGGATGTGATTCCATGGACTTCGTTCAAGATCCTAATCAAAGATCTTAAGGATTTCCTTAAAATTGTTGACTCCATCGACCTCGATGCTACTACTCGGGAGACCACGCGTCTGCGTCTCTTTCAATTCTCTCTACGGGACTAAGATAGTAATTGGCTTGAGCGACTTCCCGCCGGATCCATCTCAAGTTGGCATGATCTCACCTCTCGCTTCCTTGCTCAATTTTCCCACCGGGGAGAACCACTAAGCTTAGAAATGATATCTTGATGTTCCAACAACGTCAAGGTGAATCTCTCTACGAAGCATGGACTCGATTCAAGGACTTACTCCATAAATTCCCTCATCACGGCATTGACTTTGGCTTCAAGTCCAACTCTTCTAAGTTCATGTCAACTTCCCCACCAGGCGATCCATTGACCAAGCGGCCGGTGGAAAACTTAGTGATCTCACGGTGGAAGAATCATAGGTATAATAGAGGCCTTGCTCTATGACAACGAAGTTGGAATGACCCCGTGAGTTGCCCAAAACCGTTAAGGCAATCTCCTTGCCTCCCATTGACTCACAATCTTCCAACCGTAGGATGCTCGAGCTTGAAGATCAAGTTAAATTCTAATGAGCTCCTACGAGAATCCTAAGTCTTCACATCAGTGAATAAAATCACTCTACCTTGTGAGTTATGTAGTGGTCCCCATGACACTCGTGATTGCACAAGACTCCCCGAACAAGCTTTATGGACTACGCCCACGCCAGCATCGACGGACGAGAGAAGTGGTACACTTTCAAGCCCGAACAAAACAACTTAGGAAACTCTTACAACCCCTCATGGAGAAATCACCCTAACCTTAAGTGGAACCAAAGCACACCCCAAAGCTCATCTAGTCCACCTAATAGGTTCAACCCTCCAAACACCGGGAACCCCAATAGTCTTGAGGTAATTGCATCTAGATTCATGTCATCTCAAGAGACTCGATTAACTAAGCTTGAAGCCGATTTTAAGCTTATTTACAAGGCGAGATGACAAACAAACTTGATGCCCTCTTAAAAGCCTTTAATGACCGGAAATTGGTGCACTCCCAAGTGATACTATAAAGAACCCAAAGTAAGTTCGATTTCATCGACTTCATGTTCTTGTTCACCATGGAGAGTACGCATCCATGCCCTTCACATCCTACAGCTTCACTCGGTAAATGCTATCAACAAGGGTTTCAAGCAATCCAAAATGAGGTACCAAGGCCCGCACCATTGGTAGAACCTACTCTTGAGAAACCCACAACCAAGAATCCAAACCTAATCTAGAGGAGGAGTACAAGGAACTCCATCAAGAAAAACCGGTTCTTGAAGTTTTGGCTCATGCACCTTATTATAATGCTTTAAAAGAGAAATATGAGCTATGTTAGGAATTAGAAAATTCTATAGTGAAGAGTCGGTCACCCCAAATGTTATCTAGCTTAAGTTAAACACAAGTAATATAGAAAGAGATAAGGCGATTGAACAAGTAAACAAGCACACATACACGATAAGAGTAGCACGGTTAGGCGTAGGAATATGTGTGAAAAGAAAACTTGAACAATATGTGTGAAAAGAAAACTTGAACAACCAACCCTCAAGTGAGGGTTTACAAGAGTATTTATAGGAGGGAAGCTAGGGCAACACTCCTAGTTCCCATCCTTTCTTATATGGGCTTGGGCCTAAGCTTATGGGCCTTCTACATAAGCTAGACCTTAAACAAACATAAAGGCCATAATAAAGCTACCTATTACATATGAAATATAAATACTTGAAACATCAGATAGAGTGATTCCAACAATCTCCCCTCAAGTGTATATGAATGTAAACGGTGAAGGCGTTGATGTAATAGTAGCTCGACATCTTTAGACATTCTTCTTTCTTGTGAGAGGAATTGCCTTGATTCGAACAATCTCCCGGTGTAGAGATAGTTATCTTTGAACGCTTATGCTTCGACGTCATCTTTAACTTTGTTCTTTGATCATTGTTCTTTGTGGTGAAAGTGATAGTATGTTGTTGTTCACATCACCGCTTTCAGTCCGCTTCGCTGCTCAAAGTCTCCACGTTATTCTTCAACATGCTCACACGCTCTTTGATGTTGGAATTCAATACTGATGAAGTTCTTTAAGTTTTAAACTTTGTATATTCTTTGGTTTGACAAAGAATCATTCTGACGGTTGTGTTGATTTTGAATAGAACTTCTATTAGTGATGATGTTGGCGTGAGCATGAGAAGAATCAACACGATCATTCTTCTCCGGAGCTTCCATAAGAAGAAAACATGTCAAACGGTTAGTAATAAGCGGATTCCGGCACTTACAAGTTTGAACTTGAGAGTGTTAACAACATAGTGTGAAAACACAACTCTAATTCTTAGAAAGGCCGTTCTCGAACTGGAGTCCCATGTGAGATAACGCGATGTACCAAAGTACATCTACAGCTCGATGAGTCGCCGAGGCACACCGTAGCATCACCTCACGATCAGAGACTGCTTGAGACACACCCGTAATCCACGGGAGTTACCGGTGACCGCCGTCGTGGCTGCTTGATGTTGACCCGGCAGAGTTTCCATTCAATCACCGAGGATCACGAGATGTGAACCTCTCATAAATGTTCTCGATGATTGCTAAGATCGTGAAGGACTCGATATGAACCACCGATAATCTTATTTGTTGATCATCAAGTGATTAAATGTCAAGTGTTCCCGAGAGATCTTTGATGAATCTCGTGGCTCTAGACTCAATAGTGCGTTTTGGTTTTCCGAGCGGAGACTAGGGAGGGTCTCCTTCTTCAATACCAATGATCTCAAGAGAAAGCCAATAGTTTACGAGGGTTCCCCGTGAGAATGAAACAAGCTCGCTGAGAGAAACTTGAGTGGCTAAGAAGGTTTAGTGCGCAAGGCCACCGGGTCCATGACGACTTTTAATCTTCAATACCGGTGTCACTAAGTGACACCAAGAGCATATGAATTGAACGATTATCGCCCTAAGTTGAATAACTGGAGGGTCGCTTTTTCACCCTTTACTTTACATTTCTTTTTGATTCTTCAACTCCTTCTTTCTCCGATTCTCATTTTCTCCTTTTTACAATCATTCCTAAGGACTTCTAACACTAACTAATGGTAGTGTCCTTCGGTAGATCCTCCGCTCTGGCGGATCATAGGATGGTTATTCTAACCTTAGTCACCTTATAACCCATGACTAACCTATATTGCCATTAAAACACAGTTTGTGAAAAATCTCTCAAATGGTTTGTAAATGAAAACATGTTTGAACCATCGTGAGAGATGAGGTTTTGCATAAATACTCCTCCTACACATGTGCTTAAGAGTATTAATGGTTTAAAATGCACAGTGAGGAAAGAGCGTGCACTTTTGAATTGATCCATCAAGATAGACAATCCTCCGCGAGACACGGTTACGTTGGATAGTTAAAGAGTTACATTGTCGACTTTTAGGTGACAACTAGCTCTAATACCTACCTTGAAGGTGTAGACAAACCTCAAAGGTTGTCATACCCGTCGAGTTCATGTCTATCAAGAGTTTCTAATGGTACTTTCTACTTGGACAAGTCCTTTGCGAGACACGCTTACATTACTAGCGAACTAGCTTGAAATTATTACCCGTCCGTGACAAGTCTTTTCGAGTTACAAACAGTTTAGTCTGCTTAATTCGTTGGTTAAGTCCGAGGTACACATTCATTTGCATTTTGCACAACATATTTTTATCACACAAATTTTCTCCCTCAAAATGGCATAAAAATGTTATTTTGAATGGTTGACAATAAATATGACCATTTCGAGTGTTGGGAAGATGACCACTATGAACAATTTTAGAACAAAGTTTTAATTCAAATACTCCCCTCAACTAGTGATATAAACGGTTGAGGTTTTGAAAAATCATATGGGTAAGTATTGTGTTTTGAGCAAAACCTTGAAAATGAAAGGTTTGATAGGTTTTACTCAAAAATAAGAAGCTGCGCTCCTTTTATAAGGATTGTGGCAATCGAGGCGCACTACGGGGTCCTTTCTTGACAATTACGGGTTGTACATTGTTATGTGTGCATGCCATTGACATATATCATCATACATCCAAAAATTTTTAATGAAAGAACCAAATCAAGGAGTACCGTGAAGTGTAGTGATGTTCCTAGAGTACCAATGTATGCTGATAGCCGGTGATGTTGATCTGGGTCACCACCAACAAAACTTTCCAACGCTCGAATCGATCCCTTCAAAAATCGCTCATCAATCATGGTGATGATCCTCTCACATTCCTCCGATCTTGAGAATTCCATCGCTAAGGGTTCCCAATGTTTTCACGTATATCCTTCAATCGATAAGCTAATCCGCCCTAACCATCTTCGTAGTATGATCTCCAAGTTTGTGAAGCTCATTACATGCCATCAAGCAATTGCGATGAAGTTCACTGCGATAAACGACACCAAACGGTTTGTCGATGAGCGTTAATTGTGATAGGTGGTTGATATCGGAAGATCAAGGCGTGGTGGAGTGAAGTTGACACGCTTTCTAATATGATTCAACGGCAAGTCAAGATCTTCAACACGTTCTTTGATGACTATGCGTCGATGAAGATGAGCGGTGACTTGATGAATTCACGTTGTACTCAGCTTGAAATTGTCTCATGCGACCTTGAACTTGGCAAGGTACATGTCTTCAATATCGTTGATGTTCAAATTCTCAAAGTCGACTTCAGAGAATGCATAGTCCCTTTCGTCTTGTCTTTTGACCACAATCTTTTGAGAAAAGTGTAGTCCCATTTAGACGATAGACCAACATGTTGGATGGCCACGATACTTTTAGTACTAAACACCGATGTTGATACTTCGGACCAAGCAACACGTAGTAGATTCTTGACGTTCGCCAATGGTGAATCCCATACATTTCATCTTGGTCATACGCTACCACTTTGCTCTGAGAACATGGGTAGCACGCCCTCGATGGCTATACAATCGAGTATATTGCGCAGGAATGGAAGTGTCAAAGATGTAGCGATTTCCTTGAACCATCGCCACCGTGTTGAAGAAAATCTAAGTCTTTGTTGAAGAAATGTCTAAAAGGAACTTAGGTCGATCAGTTGGCCAATGGTAGGTAGAGGTCGAGACCGCCTATGTAATATGGAGGATTGTCTCGCTTGGTGAAGTCGATGTTTGCTTTCGGGTCGAGCTAATCCATGTTATTAGACATGGCTCGAGCAATGTTTTCAAGGTGATATTCAACCTCGATTGCACTTTCCGAATGTTCTTTCAAAAGTAGGAATGCTTCATTCTTGATGCGCTTCAATTCGATTCGCCATCTTCTTCACCCGAACCTTTCTTGCAAAATCTTTGCATGCTCCAAGGTACTACCGCTCACCAATTCTTGACGATCTTCGTGGTAGTGTTGTTAACAAGTGTAGCAAACCATTCAAATTCTTCGCTTTATCGCCATCTAGCCATGATACGACGTTAGTATGAAGCGTCTTCTTCTTCTTTTTCAAGGCTTAGATGATGATTCCGGCTTATGTCCTTGTTTAGAGAGGTGGGTTGTTGTTTGGGCTCAAGGACCTCTTCATCGCCACCACCCGTATATTCAAAGTGATCACCGGTTTTTGAGTCCGGGTGGTAACTCGAATCGCCCCGAGGTTTATCGCTTGAAGAGCGAGGAGGAGATCTTCGCGAGAAGGAGTCCATTGAGGCGGGGTTGCATAGACGAAGATTCACCGATTGCTTCCGACGCTTAGATGCAGAGTCCTTGTCCTTATCATCGCCATCTCTTGGCCGTTTGGGTTGATCACCGACTCCTTGCATGATGATCCGAGTTGAAAAGGCAGACCTTCAAAAATTTAGCTTCATCCGAAGTAAACGCTCCGCATCGCTTTGACATTTGCATCACTAGTTTAGCGATTAACTCAGATTCAGAGATCAACTTTCGCCATTGTATGTTTAACCAATGCGACGATGTTAGGGTTATTTGTCCGAAAATACTTCTAGTCACACCAGTGACAAAGATGTTGAGAAGAAACTTGTGGGTATGATCTCTTCTTGACTTCTCCAGCCTTTTGGACTTTAGGAACGATATCCCAAGGTACTTTTGAGTGTAACCTTCAATCATTTCATTCATTTCCTCTTTACGATGATCTTTCATGAATTCTGGATAAACTTCCTTTCTTCTTGCATCTTGTCATGCTCGTTATACGATGTTGTATGTGATCAAAGAAGAAGTTCAACTTGATGTTAAGCACGCTTTTCTTTCCGACTTGTTTTACAACTTTGGCAATCCGTTTCATGAGCATGAGAAACCCAAGATTTAGGTGGTTTCTTCATGATTTTGGATGATGATTTGGTTGACTTCTTGGATGGTGGTTGTGATGAATGTGACTAAGAACTGATGATGATGAGATGAGGAGATTCCGGTCCTTTGGTGGTTCGTAAGTTTCCTCTCGTGAGCGTGTAGGACTATCCAAGCACATCATCGTAAGCGTGATCTTTATCTTTCTCGGTTTCCGTTCCTCAAAATCATATACAATAGTATCCTCTGCAGGCTTTTGTTGTTGCACAAGAGTGGTGGCACCAGCTCCCTTATCGGGTTGATTAACCGCATCGAGTTGGTGAAGATCGAGTCGCACCACTTGACCCACCGGCCACCCATTTGGTCTTTAGCAAATTCTTCACTTTTGAAGATGTCTCACGATTTTATACTTCTTCCTGTATGATTTATCCAGCTGTTCTTCTTCTTCTTCGTAGCTCTCATCATACGGTACAATTGTTTGAGTCTTCCTTTTCCTTGGACAACTGGAGGACTTGAGGTTTTGCTACCGAGGCGTGTGCTGCTTGCGATTCAGAGTAATGAACCTCTTCATCTCAGACAAGATCTTCGTAGCCTCGCCCACAAGCTTTCTTTGCGGTTCAAGTGTGGGAATAGGTTCGGCTTCCTTTACGGAACAATCCTTTTAGACAGAGGATTCCTTTAGGAAACTTCCTTGACTCACATGCTTGTTGCGCTCTCAGCACTTCCTCTTCTCGGTTCTCCTTATGTGTTTTCCGTAAGATTTTTCGTCGAGATGAACAACTTTGCCTTGTCTAACTCGCTTCCATATACCTTTTGTACATTTCGAGCTTTCGCATCTTCGCTAGAAGGAAACTGCAACACACTCCTTGTTTCTTTGTAGACGATTCCTTGATTCTCGAAAGATAGAATAGGCTCCGCCAACATATCGTGATTTTCGGGTCATTGAGCCTCGGGAATATCGTGATGAAGTCCAAGTGCTCGGATCAACAGCTTAGTATATCCGATGTAGGGAATCTTTTAGCCAAGCTTGTTGAGAAATGACATCATGTCATCCCAAATCGAGCTTCGATAGCGATGTGTTTCATGTTGACCAATGCCCAAAATATTTGCGCTCCATGAGCTTAGGATGCTCATAGCCACCGTCACGACCGTAAATGACTTGGTGATGATCATGTGAGATTTCTCCATGGTTGAGGAATACTCTTAAGCTCTACGTGAGAATGCTTGGTGATTACTCCTATAGCCTCATCATAACCGATAATGATTAAGAATTGAGAGTGAGCTCTTCAAAGTGTGGCATATAGTTTGGTTGGTTCGACTTCGTGAATTAGGAGAATAGCCCTTAAGTCGAAAGTGTAATGGTGACTTGTTTGTGATTCGAGTCACCGTCACAAGAGTCCGTCCTTCGACCTTCCATAGTGTTCCGTAACTGCTGGATGTAGATCTCGTGAACAGGATCGAGTGAGTAAGCATATTCTCGATACGGATGAGTCCTCAATAGCAATTAAACACGAAGACTCGAGCAAGTGAGGTGTCAAAGTCAACACGGAGATTATTCTTTCCTATCTTCACTGGATAGCCATAAGGATAGATATCAAGAATGGAGAGAACTTCGATGCATCCACATTCATTTGTTCACCATGTCGTGATCTCGAAATAACATTAGCCAAAAGAACCAACATATCGAAGACATAATGTTAGTCAATGTAAGGTCTTATTGTCTAGTTATTGAATGTACGTGGTCAATGATTGTTACGAGTCCTAAGTCACTTGTATGTCCAATAGTCCAATGACGCCGTGAAATGTTTCATGAGTTAGTTAACTTTAAGTTTTAAAGTTTATTTTATCACTTATTGTTCACAACATATCAAACGATTTAAGTTTATTAGTGACATTATTGGATTCGTGACAATATGATTAGTTTATTTACAAGTTTGTACACGAACAATTCATAAGGAAGGTATGATCCGTGCTTATGCGAGGATTGGTAAAGTTATGCGAGACGTAAATAATATATGCAGAGGCGTAAACTTACGCGAGGGATCCTAACTTACGCAGAAGAAAAATTGGACCTTATGCGTAGAGGTTACGCGTAGGCATATATTAACCCACGCGTAAGGCTACTCGTAAGAGTCGACCTTATGCGTAGAGGTCATTATTTACGATATCCTTCACTGGATACGCGAGTCCCATATGTAGAACCTTATGCGTAGAAGCTACGCCAGAAGACTAATCTTACGATAACATGCTACGCGTAAGGTGATCCTTATGCGAGAGTTACAACAACCTTGATTCTGAATTTTAAGTAGCAAGCCCGAAACAAAGCATCATATCATCAATTTTGACACATAACATTCATTTTATGATGATCAAAACACAATTGCTCATATAAATGCTAAGCGTAGAAAACCTTACGCGTAGTTTAAAACCCCAAATCTACGCTGTATGAATTTTAGCCATAGAGTATGCACCAAAGTTTTCTCGGTATGTCTTAGATGTTGTGAGAGTATAGTAACCAAGTTTTAACACTTAGTTTTAAAGTGAATCAAAAATACCCAAACTCAAGAACCTTAAACCCTAATTTCTAATTCGACACAATTAGTGTTTCGGGTGGTTATAGAGCATGGAAATCATCAATTCATCATCATATAAACATTACACAACAATCTTTTAAACAAAACACTTCTCATTTTGAAAACCCAATTTGACTTATAAACCCTAATTTTGCAAAATCACCAATTCGTGTTTCGGGTGGGTTTTGATGGTTAAAATGGTATTAATGATGCATTAGGAACGTTTTGACACGCACTATTTCACCACAACACACACACACACCGACAGGTTCATACGCATACGCAGTAGAGCACATAATCACCGAAAAACACTTTTTTAGCCGTTGATTTCCATGAAATTAAAAACATAGCTTAAAATCATGTCATAAACACAAAACAACTTACAAAGTGGTGATCAAATGCACGGATTTCTCAAACGATTTCTATGCGTAGGATTCTTTAGGTTTTAGTAATAAATGTGAAGTGAAAGTGTTAGGTGGGGTATTTTATTGAAAATACTTTCAGATTTTGACAGTTATAGTCCCTCCACCTTTTCCTTTTTCAAACAAAGCCATTTAACTTCCATTTTGGTTACCAAACAAAGTTTTTAGGAAAGAAACTTGACGACACTCCCCCTCGACTCTAGAAAATAATGAAAGGTTATTAATTTTAGTCCGAGGAGTGTCATTGAACCATAAAACATTTACCACCATTGAAAAAGAAATAACCGAGATAAGATAACATGCAAGTACACAGATGTTTTGAAACAGTTAAGAGATTATTTTCACCCCCTCAACACTTGATCTTAAAAATACTAAATTTTGAAAGATTGTAGTGTTGAAGGAAGAAATGTACTTGCCATGTTGAAAGATTATAGATTAGAAGAATATTTTTGTTGTTTTATAAGATTTTATATTTTTGTATTTTGTTTTTGAAAAATATTTACAAAAGATGTTTTGGTGTTTGGATGTGTTTTTAAGATGTTTTAAGAGGTCATCCAATTCTCTTGAGTCAAACACCTCATACCAATCCAAAGGATCACTCATTAAACCTAGCTGAGGCAAGGCTTTGGTGAGAAGATCTCGCCAATTGGTATTCAAGTACATCACAAAGTATAATTCAACGGCACTGCTCCACGCGGGTCCTTGATGAAATGATAATAAGATCGATGTGCCTTGATTTCGAGTGTCGAATCGAGTTGCACGAGATCGCAATGGCACCGATTGTCATGAGACATCGATTCATGTCGAACACGTAACCATAGTCTTTGAGTTGTGTTCTCATCCGATGACTTGAACACAACACACCGGACATGGCTACATATTCGCCGGCTGATGACAGACGATGTACAATCTCGCTTCTTTGATTGCCAAGACACCCGGTTTATCACCGAGAAATTGTAGAGCTCTCAAGTACTTTTCGTTGAGTCTAATCATCCCGCGTGATCGGCGCCCAAAAAGCGATTAGTTCAAAACCGTAATCCTTCGGATACCGCATCCCAAGTTAATGGTTCCTTGATGTATCGAGGATTCTTTAGCCTGTAGAGGTGGGTTTTAGTTGGTCGCGATCGATAACGGGAGCATAGATAAACAGCAAAGACAATATCGTCTCGCTAGTCGTTAGATACATGAGGACCCAATAATACTTCAAGATTTGGTAGGTCAACTATTTTCCCATGTAAATCAAAGATCTAACTTGGTATGAGCCATTGGTGTGGCATAAGTGTCACAGTTGTCATTCCAAATTTGTTTAACAGTTCAAGGGCATATTTGGACCGACTCAAGAAAATACCATCGGTGATTGATGAACTTGCATTCTTAGAAAGAATGTAAGTTCACCCATCATGGACATTTCAAAATTTTCCTTCATTAGTTTTGCAAAAGCGATTGAAAACTTTTTATGTGTAGACCCAAAATGATGTCATCCACGTAAATTTGAACAATTAAGATATGTGCCCGTGATATTGTATAAAAGAGTTGGGTCAACCAACCTTTGGTGAAATTATTGGCAATGAGGAAAGATGATAGCTTTTCGTACCATGCCCGAGGAGCTTGTTTGAGACCATAAAGAGCTTTGTTCGGTTTGTAGACATGGTTCGGCACTGGATTAACGAATCCGTTGGGTTGCCGACATAAACCGCTTTTTCGCTTGTCCATTGAGAAACGCCGTTTGACATCCATCCGACAGACCGTCATATTCATATGAGTCATGAACGAGAAATATCCGAACGACCTCAAGACGAGCAACCGAGCAAAAGATTCTTCAAAGTCTATTCCCTCTTCCCGACGATAACCCTTAGCAACTAGACGCGACTTGTTTCGGATGACGTTCCTTCAAAGATCCAATTTATTTTTCCAAATCTATTTTAGACCAATGACGAGACCCCGCTGGTCTTTCAACCGCTCCCATACTTCAAGACGCTTGAATTGGTTGAGTTCTTCCCGCATGGATTCAATCCGATTGTCTTTTGTCATTGCGCCTTTAATGTTTTTAGGCTCGGACAACAGACGGTGAGTGCATAAATGCAATGTTCACCGTCGTGCGAAGACGTTGTCTCGTGAACGATCGGTTGATTTGGGTTGCCAATAATGTTAGCCGAGGATGGTCTTTTGTCTATCGGTGTGTAGAGGGTTGATGTTGGTATACATTTTGCGATTTCGAGGATTCAAATGGTTTGTTAAAGATTCCGACATCGTGCGCAGCAGATGTCATTAGCAAACGGGTTGAAGAACGATTTGGATCAAAATCGCAGCGGGGTACTTCATTCGTAATATCATCATTTGGTTCATCATTGTTGGAAGCGGTGTGTTCAACTGTTGTGTTGAGTCAATCGGTGTAGGTGCATCTTCAACAAGAGTTGTTGTAGCAGTGTATCGTATAGGAAAATTATCGGGTTGTGCAATGGAACAATGGATACACCGTAGCACGCTCATCAATATCGCCACCGAATGAGGAGCAAATAACCTTTCCATTTGTTGATGAGTGAGTGGGGCTTTGTTCACCGATGATGGGGTTGAGGAAGTTTAAACGGTTGTGACCGGGTTCTAAGTTGTTATACTCGTAAGCCATTTCCGTGAGTTCATCAAATGAGCATGAATCGCTTCCATTGCCTCCTTAGTTCGACGATTCCATTCGAAACCTTTAGAATTGTCACAAGATCCAATAAAGACTCCAATATCGCTTTGGCTTTGAGCTTTCCAAAATCATCACGATCATTATTCGGATAGCAAAGGGATCCAAATACATGAAAGTGTTTGAGGTTCGGTTTATAGTTGTGGACAAGCTCGAAGGTGTTTTGTTGTATGCGTTTGTGATCATAGAAAGGTTTTGAGTATAGCATGCGATAGATATGACACGCCCATAAGTAATCCTGGAAGTTTAGCATTGATTAACATTGTTCTGCAGCCCACTAACGTTCGGTTTCGTCTTTCAACAACTCCGCTTTGTTCGTGTGTACGTGCAATAGATGTTTGATGTCAATTCCCACTTTCTCATAGAATTCACGAAGGGTTTGTTAACAAATTCGCCTTCCTTTCTGCTCGATTATCCCGACGGTGTTGCGGAGTCGAACCTCCGTATTTTTGTGAGAAAGGTGATGATCATTTGTGGAGCTTGGTCTTTGCTTCAAGAAAGTAGACCCAAGTCCATCGTGAGTAGTCATCAACAATTACTAAGATGTAGCGCTTGCCATTGATCGCTTGCACGCCGCATTGGGCCACACAATCCATGTAAAGAAGGTGAAGCACATGTCGTCGAGTCAGTGTTCCACCTTTGAAGGGAAATGAGCACGAGTGCTTTTCCCTTGTTCACAGTCGAGCAAAGGTGATCTTTTGAATACCGAATCGTAGGAGTCCTTCAACGATTTTGTGTCGAGCAAGGTTGGTGATGGTTTGAAAGTTTAGATGTGAGACGACGGTGCCATAGCCGGATTTTGTAGATGTTGCCTTTGAAAGTAAGCGGATGGGAGCCGAAGCAACCATGTCTTGCATAGAGATAGTGTAGAGACTAGAGTTACGCTGAGCCGACATAAGGTCATTTCCTTGTAGATCACGAATGAAACAAGTTTTCTCCCCGAAGCAACCTCCAAGTCTCCATCACAAAATTGACCTCTTGAAAGCGGGTTGTGACCGAGGCCTTCCACATAGTAAACCCCGCCGATTTCGATGTTCCCATTGACATAATCTCCGTAGCCCATGATAGCTGCTGAAGTGATCGTTCCGAAACTGACGGTGCCAATGAACTTTGCAATAAAGTTTGATATGAGCTTAAGGTTGCTCGTCATGTGTCGGGAACATCCGCTATCAACAATCGAGAGAATGATCAGACACCGTGCATTACACACAAGCGACACGGATGGAATAGAAGTAGATTTGGAACCCGAAATGTTAGAGGGTTCCAAGGTATATTAGACATACACACATTAATAATTTTAGGCATCCATTTAAATCCTAGTGTGTTATATATCCATTTCGCCATCTATAACTACTCTTTGCTTTAGTCTTAGTGAATGCACTAGGTGGTACTACATTCTTAGGAGGTGAAGCTCGAGCTACAAAGGACAAACAAGTTTGCCTTAGAATCTAAAGAAGGCGGTCTACCAAGCACGACTTAGAATGATTAGTGGGCCTAGAGGTATTCCGATTCTTAGGATTCCGTAAATGAGAGATTATAGCTTTAGCAACACATTTGTCATGACAATCGAATTCATACTCTTCCGACAAATAACACAAGGTGCATGAGACCGAATATCAAAAGTACTTAACGGTTTAGCATTCGTTACATCACTATTTCTATTACATTTGACAGACGTAACATCTATAGTGGAAGCAACATGAGTTTTATTCGAGTCCTAGGGTGTTCTTCTACTTTAGCATTCCTTATTGATCTTTTCTTAGGTCGCAACTTCCTATTCTTCGATTGAGTGCTCTAGGTCGTGAAGTGCGGATGTTTGGAAAAGATGCAACTATTCCTGTTTTAGTAGAGGAAACACATTAGCAACTTGTGATTTGGCGTTGGAATTCTAGGTTCACGATTACTAAGTGTGACTGGTGCTAATCTCTTAATCACATGAGGCGGAAGTTGTTCATACTTTCCTAACATTTCCGTAACTTAGAGATAGTGTGAATCGATCTTGATTTTCGAGCTAATATTTCCAAAGAAAATTCATGACATCTCTAGTGTGAGCAAGATAGTGATCAAGTTCGTTTGATGCTTCAAGTCGAGTCTTTTTGAGTAAATCAAATATGACACCATATTCGTGTTTAACTTTTACAAGTTCTTGTTCATACTTTGAGATTTGACATTTCAAAGACACGCTTCGATCATCCAGGTTACTCAATGTTAGAATTAAAAGATTTTGTTTGCAACTCAGCGAGTTTCTTTTGAAAACTAAGTTGATGATTGTGAATATCTTTTTCACACCAATTAAGACGACGATTTGTATTGTAAAGTTCGTTAAGTAATCGTTTATTTTCAGCTTTTAAAGACTCGATCTGAAGCACATTATCAGTATTCTCAACAGTTACAACATTTTCAACAATATCAGCAGAGATATAATCAGATGCATGTGGCAAAGAATAGAATAACACAACATTATGGATATCAGCACAGATAACATCTTCCAAGAGTCGATCAACATCTTTTCTCAAAAGTTTCTTTTTACGTTTAGTATTAGAAATAGATGTTTCATTTTTCGAAAATGACCTTCATAGTTCCAAGTTCCTTATGAAAATCCTGTTCGAGCTAATGCACAACTTTTCAAGTTTTTAACATTAGGTAAAAGATTTTTCGAAAAATGTCTCTTTGTTCTCGCGCAGAGGCGATTGAAAGTGTTCAATTTTGATTTGAACAATATTCTATCTCATGTTGTAAAATTTTGAGGTCGACCATGAAAATGTCAAAATATATAAGAATATTTCGATTTTCGTGTTTTGAGTTTACTTCACTAATTGAAGGTAAAGGACCATAAGTTTGTGCATAACTGTTTTGGGATTAACATTAGAAGACTCAGTGTTTTGATGATAACCCTTGGTGTGTTAGAAGAATCCACCGGTGTGGCGAAAGTGACCGCGTTTTATAGTTAAACGGTTTGTTGTAAACAACGTTTTTAATTTTGATCGACTCGCCTTCGCATCTAATTCCTCTTGACGATGATATTCAACAACACTCATAACAAGATTATCAATTTTGTATTACGACCGGAAACTTGTGGAGTTGGTTTGAATGTTTTAGTGAAAGCTTTGGTTTGTAATCGCCTAGATTTTTTCCATATCCTTTTGGATTGGGTTTTAAGGTAAACTTTTCAATAGTCAGCATCGATTCACCATGTTTGTAAACAACAGTTTTAAACTCTTTAAGTTTGTTTTGCAAGTCGATAATTTCTTCAAGAAGGTCATCTACCCGATTCGTTGAATGCTTTTGTATGCGGAGAACTATTTTGACAAGTTAACAACTCAAACCTTAGCTTTTGATTTTCCAAGGTGAGCGTTAATTTGCTTTTTATGTTCATGTTTCAGCTTGTTCTAATTCGCACAATAAAGCATTCTTCGAGGCGGCTAGATCACGATGTCGCTTTCTAAATATTTTCGTTTTGATGAGATTTTGTAAAGCGGCTTCAAAACCTTTTCACAGGTTTTCTTGAGTTTTGAAAAAGTTGAGTTGCATTTGTAAGCATTCAAAATCCTTGGTTAACGATGCATTTTTACTTTTAAGGTTTGATTTAATGCAACGCATTCAAACAATTTAGGATTGTTGGTCTTTAAGCAATGTAACAAGATCCGGATGAGGCAAAGTTCATCGTGTTCAACGTGAGTCACAACATGATCATTATTTAGATCCTCAAGTATAACCACAGAGTCAATTTGATTATCAAGGAAACCATAAGGTCATCCGGATCGTCAAATGCGACTACGGGTTTATTTGAAAATCGGAGAATGAGATGTAGATGACTCATATTGAACATCTCGAGTCGTGCGGATTTAGATATTGGAGATATTAGTTTAGATATGATGATGGTTTGTTCGGTACCGAGACAAGCCATCGCTGTCATACACTAGGCCTATTTCACTCATGTGTAACTCTTGCATATTAGCCATCAACATAATTAACTGCATTGGCCCGCAAGTCCTCCATATCATCATCCGAGTCAGATCCGCCATAAAGCTCGTTCTTTGTCCGTGAGAGATCCACCGACTTCATCCTTAAGAGCCAAAAGTAAAGCCTCTTTGAAATAAGCACCGCCCTAGTCCTTGGCTTTGGGCATGCATTAGCCAGTGTCCTTCTCATTGTAGTTGTAGCATCTAAGACCATTTAACGATTCGAGCATTTCCTGTTCCACCACTTGAGCTCGTTGTTATTCCTACCACAAGATTAAACCCTTGACCACCGCCCATCCGACGACCATAATCACGATTACGAACTTCAACACGTCCATTGTTCACAACAACTTGAGTCCGTGTGTTAGATGAGGAACGAATACGGTTGTTGGATTTGTTGGTGTAACGACCAAAAGCATTAGCAATCATAACAAATCCTTGTTGCAATGCTTGAACGAATCGATTTCTCGATCGCTTCAACGACATATGCTTGAGCATTGTTGTTGTTGTATGGAACCAATTGATTTTGTTGAGGTTGTTCTTTGTGAAGGTGTGTTTGAAGCAATTGGTTGAGTTCTTTGGTTGAGAGGATAATTCATTGAGCATACAAGGCAAGTTGTTGATTTTCCGGATGTGACGTTTAGCAATTTGAGCACGGAGAATCCTTTCCCGATCAACTTCCTTTTCATGAGGCTTCAAGTAATCGTACAACAATCCATAAGTAGAATGATGCATATTCTTCGCTTGACGGAGAAAAATGACATACTTCTCCCATTCGAGACCAAGACTACTCAGAACTTAGTATTTACCGCAATTCTTGGCATGATGATGTTGTGTTTATCCAAATCATTGATGATGTCTAAAATCGATGATGATAGGACTCTAGTGTCTCTCGTGTTCAATCATGAAGTGTTCATAAGCCAAGTAAATTTTGGATTCCAAATCCTCCCGATTGAGTATGATCCTTCCATAAGAAGACGAATATGATCCCATATTTTTGTGCGATCTTTTGAGCATCAACACTACGAATAATTGGGTTTGGTAATCCTAAGAGGATGTATTCCATTGCAAGTTCATCACTTCATAGTGTAGAAGTTACGTAGCATTTAGATCTCGTGATAGCAATGTTGGTTTGTTCATCTCTTGGTGAAGCAAATGATTGGATCTCCGGGCACAATGACAAGAGGCATCTCAAATGGACCTTCCAAGATAACCTTCTTTAAGAACTTTCCATGTGGCTTCTTCGATCACAAAACCTAAAGAACCTTATCATCCATTGATCGTAGTTTCGGAGTGAGCATTGGAGATCTATCAAGTGATCCACTTCATGAATTGATTGTTGGTCGCTAAAGCTTCACACATCTTTGCAAACCAAGTGGGTTCCTTCATAGTGTTCCTTTATGGATGTTGATTGAAATCATTTGTGTAGGGATGAACTTGAAGGCTTGGTGGTGTTTGAACCATTTGTGGTGGTGGGATTGCACCAATTTGTGGATTATGTTGTTGATTAAATTGTTGTTGATAAATAGCTTGTTGTTGATTCCATTGTTGATGTTGTGGAGTTAATTGTTGTTGTTGTTGATGATTATAAGTGTGAGGAAATAGTTAGAGTATGGTGGTTGAGACATGTTGATAAACTTGTGTAGTAAAATGGATCTTTGTAGTCGAATGAACCTTTGTTGATGAAGTGCCCTTAGGCGTAGAAAAGACAAGAAACCAAGTAGCACTTATGCGTAAAACACCAAAAGTTACGCGTAACAATTAGGAGTTACGTAGGATTTAGCTTACGCGTAAGTAGGAAAAACACTAAAGTTATCGTAGACAAAAGTTAGGCGAGAAAGTTAGGCGAGGATTACCTTATGCGTGGAGAACTAAGTTTACGCGTAAAGTAAATCTTATGCGTGGGATTTCTCGCAAGCTTATGCTTATGCGTAAGTTTAGGGTTTTGCTCAAATGATCTTTTACACTATCACGGCAAAAGATATCCAAAGTCGACGTATTTTCGAGACTTATCCAAGTAAGAAAAACGGAATAAACCACGAGAATGAAGATCACACCAAGGATAATCTTACGCGTAATTTTAGGGTTTCAATACGCGTAGGATTACTCGTAATTTTGATTTTGCCCAAATGTGTTTCTAAACCGATTTTTGTTATGGAATAGCTTCAATAGTACCAAAAGAACACAAAAGTGTGAAACTTGATGTACCAAAACGGCTAAGCGGGTTACGTGAAACGACACCCAAGAACAAAACCAAGCTTAAAACGATATATCCGCGTAAAGATTGAAACTTTTGCCAAAAACAAGTATTTTAACACCTTAAAACATTGAAAGTAGAAGAATCTTGGATTAAAAGTGTAAAAACAAGTTTTAAGCGAACCAAAGTATCCAGTGCGTTTTAGGCGTAGGACCGAAACCCACTTCAAAAACAAACACGATTCACCCAACTAGTAGGCGATTGATACCTTTGTTAGGTCACTAGTTTTACAAATACAAGTAATATAGAAAGAGATAAGGTGATTGAACAAGTAAACAAGCACACATACACGATAAGAGTAACACGGTTAGGCGTAGGAATATGTGTGAAAAGAAAACTTGAACAACCAACCCTCAAGTGAGGGTTTACAAGAGTATTTATAGGAGGAAAGCTAGGGCAACACTCCTAGTTCCCATCCTTTCTTATATGAGCTTGGGCCTAAGCTTATGGGCCTTCTACATAAGCTAGACCTTAAACAAACATAAAGGCCATAATAAAGCTACCTATTACATATGAAATATAAATACTTGAAATACTGTATAGGAGTGATTTCAACAAGTTAGCTCGTAGACTTGTTGTTAGTTACGTTATTTAGTAGTTTATTAGTTAGTTTGTAGCGTAGTTTAGTTTAGAGTAACACCGTGGAGGAAGGACGGGTCTTTACCCATCATACACACGATCCACGAGCCGTTAGGAGGTCGTTATGTTTGTAGTATAAATACCCTTCCATCCATGGAAGGGGTGGTGCTTCTCATTCAATCTAACATTTCCTTTGTGTAAACCTCTAGCAAGAACACCCTCTCTCTCTACTTTCTCTCTCTAAAATGGTAAACATGTATTTTGATCATCCAAGACCACCCGAATCATCAAACACAATAATATTTACGATCCTACAATTGGTACCAGAGCCAAGGTTATTGTGTTGTGTTGATTTATTGTGGTCTATTGTACCGTGTTATTATTGTTTTGGTATTACTTTTGGTTGAAAAAGTGTTTTTGGGCAAACAGTGTTTATCTAATATTGTGTAGAAATATTGTGTAGTTGGTTTTTGGTCAAAAAAGTTCATATGGTCTGGTCTTTCTGTCTTGTCTCAATCTGTTTTGGTATTATGCATATTTTTTTGGATAAACAATCAAACTGTCAAAACAGTCAACTGGTCATTTTCTGGGTCAAAACAGGCATTAATGAAGAATTTTTTTGTCGATGTTTTCTGGGTGTCTTTGAATATGGTCGGAAAACTCGCCGGAATATCATATTAGCGACTTGGCCTCATATTTTTCTAGATTCACTGTTTCTCTGTAGCGACTTGAATATCGTTGACTTTTTTGAAAGTCAATAGCGACTTGTGAGTCAAATAAGCATTAGCGACTTGTGACAGAATGAAAAGGCTAGCGAGTTGAGTATCTAAAATGCCTAGCAACTTGTATTTACAAGTCGTAGCGACTTGGTGACATGTGACTGAAACGGTTATGCTAGCGACTTGACATATGGTTAGCGACTTGGTTTTTAAAGGTAATAGCGAGTTGGGTTATTTGACTATTGAGTCAAATAAAAGTCTTAGCGACTTGATGCTAAAATGATAGCAACTTGACTCAACTTGACTAGCGACTTGGACGAGAAAAGAAGAGATGAAGATGAATATGACTCGACCTCGACCACATACAACCATAACAAATACCATTTAACAAACATCATTCGGACCTCGGTTTGTTTAACCATCACGATCCAAATCACAACCTATACGAATCAAAACCAAACCATCACGAGTTCTACCCATGATCGCTACTATTAACGATCTCGGTTGTTTGGGTTATTTCTCTAAGCACATCAAAAGTACAAAACCCTCGAACACACTCATCACAGATCCTTGCTCAAACAACATACATATTCGAAACAAATATAAATTCATGGAGTGCTATCAAGAATCGATCTCGCTTTGTTTCTTTTGTGTATGGTTCTCATAACACATAGATCTATAGAGATCTACACACAAAAAGTAACTTCATTGATCTTAAATGGTTGTTAATTATCCGAATGTTAGAAGCAAGATCAAAACCATGAAAGGTCTCATTCTTTACTTCTTGATCGGTTAAAAGGAATTACTAAAAGGTTTAAAAATCAAAACTTTAAATGGTGAACGTATGACAATTGATCTCAGCCTTTCTTTGTCATGGGCAACTCATGCCATAAATCTTAATGATTGTTACACGAAAAGAACTATCCTTCATGGATCTATGATTTTTGTTGTTAATGTTCGAACAATTGAAGATCAAACAAAAACCTTTTTGGTATTTCATTTGACTCTTAAGTTCGTTTAATAATCACATGGGTCAAAATCGTTAACATCACTTACCTTCAACCATTTTTGTTTGAGCCATCCCTGTGGCTTTGAAGACCGTCGAGCCATCCTTGTGGCGTGGACAAAACGTGTGGGTCTTCAATGATAAAAGATTCTCACGAGCTGATGAAAATTGTTAGTATGTTACGATTTGCTTATGTGGCGAGTGAATATGAGATTTGTCATGGTGGAAAGTGGCGATAATATGAGAAGCGAGATAGAGTTGTTGAGTGAGTCTAGGGTTTGGTGATGTATTTGTCGCACACATATGTGATATTTGGGATTAGGGTTTATGAGAATGTATGTGGTGTTTTATACCCGTAATTTTAGGGTAGGGAATGCAATGGATGTGATTTGGACTATCAATATGGATTATGGGCCGAGTTTGGTTTGTTATTTATTGGGCTCGAAGATTGAAACCATATATTTGGCCTTATCAATTCATGCAAATCGTGACCGAGGCATTAATATTGAATTCAGGCTTTAATATTGAATTCCATACATGATAAATTGGATTTAATATTTGTCGAATCGGGTATATGATCTTACCAGGCCTCAATATAACATTGGACTGATTTCATTTTGATTATGAGCTTGAAGCATATTTGTGTATATTGAATTGATGGGCTTCTCATTAATTGGATCATATATTCGAGATTTGGTCAATGGAATGAATGAGATTTGATACACGCGAATGATGAGGTTTGTGGATGAGATTTTTTGAAATATGAGTTTTGATCGTTGGATTTGGTATGATAATGAGTCGTTTTGTTATGAGGTTTGGACTTTGGTATATACATCTTCACAAAGGATAATATTTCATCACGGCTTGAAATTGTTTATTTGAACAAAGTTATTTGCGGGGTTGTTCGGACGGTATTTCTTATTTGGATTTGAAGTAAGGTTTTCAGGATTTGCTTATTTCATCTTCTTTCTTTCTACTCTTCCACGAAGATGACTTGTTTGGGCGTTTATAGAGGGTGATAAATACTTGGCTATTTAGTTACGGTTGTGATTCTTTCTCACTTAACCCACAACGTAGCTATCACTTGTGTCTCACAGATTGAGGATATGTCAAGAGGTTTTGTACATTGGGTACACCGTTTCTTTTCACGGATTTGTACAAGTTTAATGAACAAATGGGGAATTTCACTTCATGATCAAGTTTGGCATATCGAGTTTACTTCTCCATGTGGTCGTGAAAGTAAGCGAGAATCGTGAATGATGTGTTTACCAAAGTGTTTATTGGATGGTTGATGATGTTGATGATGTTGGATTATGAACCGCTGATGAACCGCCGCATGGTCCCCTAAAACAGATATTCACTGAAACCAAAGTCGTCATAACATATTCAAGCTGACATTGTTTATGGTTTTGTCTTGATTTTGTAAAATCCCGTGAAAGAACCTATTTCTCGGTTTAAATCATAGACTTGTAAAATCCCGTGACAATGGAAACATCCGGGTAATAATAAAGTGCACTTCCGGAACTATCATACGGTTTATTCTTGGTTTTGTAAAATCATGAAGAAACTATTTCTCGGTTTAAACTATAGAATTGTAAAATCCGTGATGATGGAACCATCTTGGAGAAAGCGAAACGTATTTCGTGGTCTTCGATCTTTGGTGTTATGAGTTACATTTGAAGAAGGATAAAAGAGTGTACTTCATAAATTGGATGTGTGTTTGGATATTCGTCATTGCGGTTTGGTTATTACATGGTTTTACGGGGTTATGTGCTTTTAACCATGGTGGGATGAAACCATTATCGAGTTCACTTAAAATGTCAAAGAAGGCTAGAGTTGAGCTTTTAACAAGATGTGACAACGGAGTTAATTCACTATTA
Source organism: Chrysanthemum lavandulifolium (assembly GCA_022545495.1). Lineage (NCBI taxonomy): Eukaryota > Viridiplantae > Streptophyta > Magnoliopsida > Asterales > Asteraceae > Chrysanthemum > Chrysanthemum lavandulifolium. The sequence goes on from JAHFWF010000056.1 coordinate 770,443, forward strand.
TTTATTTGAGGTTGAAGTGAAATATCACGGGCAAGTGTACTTAGTATCGAAGGTATCGGGATGGTTGGATGAAGATTCTTCATGATCCTTGTTCGAGCTTATTTTCAAAAGCGAAGACTTGGAAATCTAGTTATTGTTGGGTGTCTTTACCTTTTCTTTTACCACTTTGGGAATTGGGCTCATACCACCACAAAATAACTATCACTTTAAGGAGTTCCGTTGTAGTGCTCGATGTCACATTCAATAGTGGATTTTCAAGAGGTGATATCGTCTAATACTCGATGGTTGGTTGGTTGAAGAGTATAGAGTACTTAGAAATTCAAATGGGCATGAATTCTCGGCACAGCTCTTTGTTACATATGTGCAAGTTTAAATCACGAGTTCGGGTTAGTTTACTTCATGGTCAAATTCATCATATTGGGTTTTCTCCATCAATTTGTCACAACAAAGAGCCTCTTGAATGATAATGGGGTGATTACATGTTTTGCCAAAAGGATTGAAAAAGAGAGATTATGAAGTATGAACACAGCAGTTCATGCCTCGTACTCTAAAGAAAAGAAATGTATGCGTTTGATGCGCATTATCTTGAAAGAAGAAATCTTCTTATGACGTATGAACACATCATTTCATGCCTCGTACTCTAAAGAAAAGAAAAGTGTATGCGTTTGATGCGCTTTATCTTACGAAGAAGAGAAATCTTCTTATGACGTATGAACACATCGGTTCATGCCTCGTGCTCTAAAGAAAAGAAAAGTGTGCGTTTGGTCGCTTTATCTTGAAGAAGAGAAATCTTCTTATGACGTATGAACACATCGGTTCATGCCTTGTTCTCTAAAGAAACGAAATGTATGCGCTTGATGCGCATTATCTTGAGAAGAGAAATCTTCTCATTATGACCATTCTCATCAACATGCTTCATACTTTTTCCATGTGCTTTCAATTATCAAGTGAACCGGGCCCTTTGTTGATTGTTTTCTTATTCCACTTGCTCAACTATAATGACGATGGCGACATCACGTGCTAATTTTGCGGGGAGAAGTGTGAATAGACTACATTGTTGAAGATATTCACTTGCTTAATCAAGAATGGCATCTCCGTATGCAATTCTTGAGGGGAGAAGAAGTATGATAATTCGCATGGTTGATCGATATCTAAGATGAGAACAAATGGTCAAACGGCTCCAAACTCATGTAAGAACCGAGCTTCTTCTTATCGGGTCATCTTTACATGGCGTTTCTTCTAAGAGCCGTTAGTTGACATCTTCTGGCGATATGAGTTTATTGACAAAGTGCTTGGTTAATGCTTCATGTGCACATCAACATGATGATTCGAACAACCTTACATTCTTGTTTGATGTGATTGTTTGCTTGGTGTTACCATTTTGTGTGTTCATTGCGGGTGATTGCTAATTTCCTTGATGAACATCTTTCATTCTTGTTTGATTGGGAAGGATCTTAATTAAGGGGATATGCAAGATGTAAGTTAATTGGGATGCTTTTGGTGATGTTCTTGTGTTACGGTAAGTCGAAGATGTTAACTATCTAATCCCATTGGACAATCTTGAAGAAGGTCGAGTCTACGATGATCATTCTACATTTTTCGCTACATGTTAGAAGACTAAAGGCGAGTTGCATTTAGCGATCTAAATACTTCTTCATAATGGGTTGTTATCAAGCAGTTGTCGGTTTAGGGAGAGCACTAATGGGGAAGAGTGAAAAGTCGATTTAATCCCAATTAGACTTGCTCACATTCTGCTGACAAGTTGATTCTCATAGATACATATGAGCTAATGATGTTCTTCTCAAATGATTTCTAGTACACGGGCTTACAATGAGTTCTTGATTAAGTATCAAAACCAAAGAAGGGAAGGAGACACATACATAGCGAGTAAACTTGATGAACTTAATACTTCCAAGTAATTGAAGATATCCCGGAAGACAAATGTTATTACGCAGAGAAACTCAAGGTTTGACTCATGGCGAGTAAACTTGATGAACTTAATTCTTCTAAGTGATTGAAGATATCCGGGAAAACAAATGTCATGACCGCAGAGAAACTCAAGGTTTTACTCATCAAGGCGTTTAGTGTTCTTATTCCAACTATGTGGGGAAGTGATGAAAGAGGTACACAAGTGTGTGATGATTTTGATGTTATCACAATCATCGGGGGAGAGATTGTGTACATTGGGATGCTCGGCTATTTCACTTGAGTGCTTAATGAGTGATTCGAGATATAATCACTTATTCGAGTTGAAATCATGAGATATAGTCCTCCGAGAGATAATCGGTGATTCATTTTGCTTCTTCAATGTTATCGGTTATTCTCTCTTTGGGCATTCGGTACCAGGTTCTTGAGCTTCATACACTTTCTTGAGGGAGAGAAAAGTATACATCGGGGTTATTCTTTGGCTATTGGACTTAATCGCTACTTGATGGTATAAGGTTCTTTGTCTTTGGGTAATTGTGTATTCGGGTTCGTGAGATCTAGTATAAGAGGCCGATCGCATCAATTCAACTACGTGGGGAAGTGGTCTCTTGACACCTTTTGGAATGGATTGCTTCTAACTTGGTGAAATGAAATTTGAGAAGTGTTATTTATGTGTGGGATGATACGTTGATGTTCTTGTTGATGATATAACCCGAATGGAGATCCTTGATTATCGTTCTTAAATGGGCGGTGGATTTATGGTAATGGTGTGATTTTCTGTGCACTGCTAAGGCAAGCTTGAAATAGAGCTTCAAATCGCTTTCACTAAAGGATTTTCGGTTTGGGGAAGCGCCAAAGTCTCACTTTCGAGATGGTTCTATTTCTTTCAATTCAAGAGCCCTTGGAAGCTTTGGTGGTGGATGTTTAAGAGATGACGAATTCTATCTTCTATGACTTGTTGCTCGATATCCTTATCTCGGTACTCGTATCATCATCTTCTTTAACTATATCATCTTCTCTATCGTTGTATATACTTATCAGAAAACCAAATACAAAAATATAAAACCATCAAAAAGAAAATAGAAAAATATAAAATCAACAAAAACCCATAGAAATCAAAAATTTTAAAAATACCAAAAATATGTTTTCTCAAGACATGTCTTCTGGTATCGATAACATCTACGGTCTTAGATATGTCATTCAATAATGGCACGGGACCATAGATGAAGTTCGAGTTGGAGGTGTAAATATTTCTTTCTAAACATGTCAAAATTATGGCTTACGATTATATCGATGTAACCAGCGCTTCAAAAATGGCTTGCTATTATTTGAGATAGCTACCGCTCTTCAAAAGAAAGGAAAGTCTGCGCTAAACTAATTTTAAATATTTCGTGCACTTATCCTAAATCAAAATGAGGAAAGTATGTCAAAGGATCTATTTCCTACACAAATGTTTTCCGTCTAAAATTCTTGAGAAAAATATTTGTTTTAACAAAATAATTGGTATATTGAGTTGCTTGTAAATCAATCGGTTTCATAGTTTTCATAAAATTACAAAAACTCAATCACGACTTGGTGCTTTTAAACTTTTCAAGAAAAGAGTCATTGATTGAGGGAAGAATATTTTCATATTTACATCATCTAATGGGCTTTCTACCTACGTGCTTATCGAAAAATATAATTGCCTATGTTGAAGGACTAGGTTTTTAGGATGTAATATTAGGTCTAGATGATTATAGATTGATGAACATTATTCCCATACATTTATATGATCGATTGATATATTGCATTGACTTTTATTAGTCGATTGTTGTTTGGGTGATGTCGACCACCATATATTTGTATCTTGCGTTCACTAACGTATGCGGTATATTGGTATAAAAGAATGTTCCTATCCGGATCCCACAATTGAAGATGATTGGATGCCAAAGGAAAGGGTAACTATATCTTGGGTTGACAAATGAAGAAGCGGAGCTTAATTGGACTTCTATGGAGAGTTGGCATAAATGCAACATAAGAGGTCTCCTTGCATCGCAGATGGTTTTCTTAAGTGATTGAAGAAAGCGGAGCTTAATTGGACCTCGGTTGGCATTCAAAATGCAACGTAAGAAGAAGTCTCATCGCATCGTGAGACGGTTTTCTTCCAAGCCCTACGGCAACAACGAAGCTTCTCAACCACCTAACATATCTTTGTGCGGGATAATCGTGATGATACCATTTTTCTAAAACTTTGAAAATATTGTTTTGAAAATGGAAAAATATTGTTTTGAAAATATATTGGACTACATTTTGAAAATCACGGACTTCATTTTGTCAAAATTTAAGTCACTCAATTATCGACTTGGTCATGGATTGAGGGAGAGTGATTTTATTTACAATATTTTCAAACAATATATCTTCAAAAGAGTCCGTTTTGTACAATAATTAAGTGGTGATCTAAAGATTTAATGTTATGTCATGGTATGATTTTTTTAGAATCAAGATATTTCAAAATGAAATTTTTACATTCTTGTTTGATTGTGAAATTGTTTTATTTTTACCTAAAAGATCTCTTAAAACAATCATACGACACTAACAATCTTTAATGTCTTAAAATGGTCCTTATCTCGTCATTTTCAAAGTTAAATCAAGCCACGTCTTTTCCCAAAATCTTTTAAATAATTTAAATCGATGGGATCACAAATCTCAAATGGTTTGATATTTTTGATCAAGGAGAGATCGTGATTTAAATCTCAAATCTGTTTTTATGGAATTGGTTTTAGTCCTTCAAAGGCACTCCCGCCTCCATGTGCCAAACGATTTCAAATACACAATGCACATGTTGAGGAGGAGGATTTATCAAAAACGGATGAGTATTTAAACAAGGCCACATTTTCTCCCATGTTTTCTAAACCTAATTAAATCACTTGGGATCCAAAATCTCAAAGGGTTTGATATTTTGATCGGGGAGAATTTGTGATTTAATAATGAAATTTGATAAAGGTGATCGTTTTGATTCAATTGTGCGGTGCTCTCTCGTATGTGCTAAGCGCTTTGAATCTCGAAGCATATATTGAGGAGCATTTTAAAAGAAAATAAACTATCGAGGTACAAAAGCTTTTATGTTTTAACATAATGTACCACGATTGAGTTTTCAAATGGTTTCTTAAATGGCTTTTGTAATCGTGGATGTGCTTCAAAGAACTCTTGCTTCTATGTGATAAAATGATTTCAAATATCCTCTGCACATATTGAGGGGAGAATTTACCAAAGAAAATCAAATGGCTTTTCCATGGAAATTGTGATCAAGAAATTATTTCAAAGAACTCTTGCCTCCATGTGCTAAACAAGTTCAAAATCATATGCACATGTTGAGGGAGCATTTTCTAAATGATCAAAACTATTAAGGTACAAAATGCTTTGATCTCGTATCACAAGTACCTTGATTGTTTTCCAAATGATTTTTCAATTGGTTTCAAGGAAGAAAGAACAATACCAAAAGACCGACCAATTTATTTTATGCATGGAGTTATAAGGATGGTTAGGTTAGGTATTTGTTCCCACGGTCCTTGAGAATCGGAGGGATCTACCGAGGACAATCCACTAGATAGTGTAGAAGTCCTTAGGTATGATGAAAAAGGAGAAAATGAGAATATGGGAAGAGTGCGGATTGAGGCAGGCTAGTCTTGGAATAAACCCAACAAGGTTCTAGTAATGAAGTCTCGAGTAAGCTTTGAAGGGATGAAGAATGAAAAGAATTGAATGTGAAAGGTTGAAAAGAAATAGCCCTCCAATAATTCAACCTTAGGCGAAACCGGGTTCAATCCATATGCTCTTGGTGGTTACTAAGGTAGCGGTATTGATGACAAGGCGTCATGGACCCGGTGGCGCTCTGCACTAAACTTCCCAAGCTACTCAAGTTCCTCTTAAAGGGCTTGTTTTATTCTCACGGGAACCGACATTATCTATCGACTTTCTCTTAGAGATTGTTGATATTGAAGAAGGAGACCCTCTCCATAGTCTCCGGCATAGGAACCAAATGTGCACAATTGAGTCTAGAGCCAAGAGATCATCCACAATATCTCGTTAGGACACTAAATTCTTGAAGACTTGCTTTTTCACACAATGTGGAAAGTAAGTTTATATTAAGAGTCCTACGCATTATCCTTGTGGTATTCCCAGAACATCTGAGTGATATGTAAATATTCACGATGAAGATGGAAATCCTTCTAGAGCCAACATCAAACAAGCTCTTGGTGGGTGACATGTGAAATCTTGCAAAAGATCAAGCTTGTGACAACTGGATAGAAATGATGGGGCGATTCAATCTTGAATCAACCTTGGTCCAGGATTGGAATTGACGAATACTTTTGGAAAAACCGTTCGATGTGCAAACCTTCTTTTCTCTAGCACATCGAATGTGTATTCATTTTCAAATTCAAAAAGTATCTCTGATTGCAAAATACTTTTGGAAAAACCGTTTGATGTGCGAATCTCTTCTTCTAGCACATCGAATGTGTACTCTTTTCAAATACAAAAAGTATTTATGATTGAAAATTGATCTTTCTTATAAAACCTTCGTCGTATTGCAAAACTCTTTCTTCTAAGCAATACGATTATTTTCAAATCATTTCTCATCAATCGATGAATCTTAATTTCTTTGGTTCACTCACTCGCGTTGTCTTCTTTGAGGCGTTCGGTTTGAGAATAGCTAGAACAGTGTGAAACCCTATCAAGGAGATTCTTAGAATCCTACGATCACGAGGCGATGCTTGTATCGATCAGCGAGGAACCGTGGGCGTGTACCTCAATTCAGCGAAAGTGATCAAAAACACTTTTGTGCGCTTTATTGCTAAGCGTGGTATGCGGTACACCCGCGATTGCGGTGATCGAATTGAGGAGTCAATCCAAAGCCGCATGTTCACAAGAACCACACTTAATTGAAGAAATCATGATGGTGCATATCTACATAACACGGTTCGATATTTCATACTATGTACGCCGCTCTGAAAATATCATGAACCGGTAAGGCTTCGCTACTACGATGGAAATATGTCATGATTCAAAAGTGTAAGCATGTCGTCATAAAGTCACAACTTCACATGATGGCCACACAACAAAGGGTGATCCAGAGATTTCTTTGTGGTGATGATCTCAAAAGCTCGAAGATCATCAAAGATGTGGATCGGTTAAAGGCCTCCACTGAAAGTACAAGTCAATGCGAGACTTTGAAGAATCGCTACAAAGCACAAAGATTGCGGAATTGAAGAATTGAAGTCTATGAGCTCAAGAACAAAGTCAAGAATAGAATGCTAGGATTCGAAATGTAAAACATGGGGTGACCTCCCTTAGGGGGAGATTGTTAGGAATTAGAAAATTCCATAGTGAAGAGTCGGTCACCCCAAATGTTATCTAGCTTAAGTTAGCTCGTATACTTGTCGTTAGTTACGTTATTTAGTAGTTTATTAGTTAGTTTGTAGCGTAGTTTAGTTTAGAGTAACACCATGGAGGAAGGATGGGTCTTTACCCACTGTATACCTGATCCACAGGCCGTTAGGAGGTCGTTATGTTTGTAGTATAAATACCCTTCCATCCATGGAAGGGTGGTGCTTCTCATTCAATCTACCATTTCTTTTGTGTAAACCTCTAGCAAGAACACCCTCTCTCTACTTTCTCTCTCTAAAATGGTAAACACGTATTTTGATCATCCAAGACCACCGAATCATCAAACACAATAATATTTACGATCCTACAAGCTAGAACTAAAACTTGGAAAACATGGGTCCGCTTTGTCGAAATAATTTACCTAAGAAGTTAGGCGATCCCGGCTATTCGGTCTTCCATGTAGGCTTAGAACTTCCAAACCTCTCGATGCTCTAGCCGACTTAGGATCATGCATCAATCTTGTTCCGTTTTCCCTCCATAGAAACCTTAACTTAGGTAAGATTGAACCAACGGAAACCATCTTAGGTCTAGCGGACGGTAGTATTGCATATCCGGTGGGGATAATAAAAGACATGGTAGTACTGCGTACAAGAGTTGACTCTTTTGGTGATTTCCATGTGCTAGACATGAATAAGGACCCGACATGCCCATTGCTAGTAGGAAGAGGATTCTTAGCTACCACTAGTGCCATCATTGATTGTAAGATGTCCAAAATAGTGGTAGGAGAAGGAGTGCTAGATCAATTTACGATGTCAAAAGCATATTTACTACAAGGAGGAAATTCCCAATGAAATTAGGTTGGATAGGCGCCATCTAGATACGGACCTTGGATTGATAAGAACTTCATAGGTCCCCAACGACCTTTTACGGATGAAGCCTTTGCTAGTAAAGCAACTTTCCATGAAAAAGAAATGGCTAGGGACATGGAAGTGAACCCGTTAGAGGGCCTTAGTATTTAGGAAGATGACCGAGTTCCTAGGAAGATTGCTGTCAACCTTGTCATGAATAAGTGGAAAGTTGAGGCGATAAGCCTAAACATAAGTGGGATTGGGATAGACCGCCTAGTGATGGTAATGGAGAGTGGCAAATTAGGATGACGATCTATGACCGGATGGAGAGAAATTTGAAAAGGCTTATCGAACCAAGCGTGCTACTACGAACTTAAATGATAATTTTGATCCTTACGACATTCTAAAGGACAGGCTTACAAGACTCATAAATAAAGAAAAGTGCTTTGTGGGAGGCAACCCATGCTTAATTGTTTGTTTGTTTGTGTCGTGTATCTTTTATTGATTGTTTATTCTCATGTTTAAATTTGTAAAAATGCTTTATTTTGTCTTTAACCTCGTCTTAATTACATATAAAGGTATTTGACATAAGGGATAAGTGTAGGGAGGATTACACACGTTTTCAAAAAAGCGTAAACATGATAATTTCAATTAATTAAAATATATACATGTGTGTTTGTTTGAGTCAAATGCTTGTATCGAGTCATAATGGATGTATTAGGGAAATTTTTCGATTCTAAAGATGTAAACTTTCGAATTTTTCGAAAAATCGCGGACCGGTTTTGTTAGGATAACTTGACGGCGTCGAGATCGCAACTGACGGTCGGGAAGGAGCAAAACAAGCGATTACTTTTCTCGTTTTACGAGCTACTTATAATTTTTGGAATTTTCTAGGTCTTAATTTTCCGAAATTCAGTAAACATCCATTCCACAAGCATTATATCCTAGTTTAGTAGAGTCTTATATATATTATTACCGCCGATTTTCTGTGAAGGTTTCGTTTGTTTTCTTCAAGTGTGCGAGGTTTAATTTTCAAGAAGAAGATACATAAGATATGAAGAAGCTTTTCACGCAAATGTTCTTCTTGAAGAAAGATGTAACCACCACTTTACACGGATCCTACTGAGCTAATCAGGGGAGTACTAGTTTCTTTCATCTTTTATTACCTTCCCTTATCATAACTTTAATACTTTCGAGGAACATTGGGGACAATGTTCAGTTTAAGTGGGAGGGAAAATAAAACGGGAACTTTGAAACTATGCTTATCCTTGACTATTTGCTTTTTCCAATTGCATTTGCATAATAAACCATGAGAAAATGTCGGTTAGGGTAATTTTGGCACCAAATTTTCAATTTTTCATGACATATAGGAGTGGGCCATTAGTCTTAATAAAGCGTCTCATGGATAGGAAGTTATATGACTAGCACAAAAAACCCTTTACCACTTAAATTCCACCCAAAATGTGAGGATCACCCTTAGATTAGTAGGACTTAAAGCATTCATCTTTAATGCTTAGAGTGTGAACCGGTAGTATAATAGATTCTAGAACTTGTTTTGTGATTCATTCCGAAATCGCTAGTAAGACTACACTTGTGTAGTTAGGAATAACTAAATGATAAGAGGCATTAGGATAACCCTTGTTTGATACCTGTAATATAATTATTTCTTCCACATCGGTTGAGTAATTCCCCCACACATTTGCGTTGTACTCATCTTTAGTACACGATACCCTTAGTTAACCCCTCAGAGCCTATCCTTTTCGCGGTTCTTGTGATGTTTCGGTTTTCCGGAATATCAATGAAGAGCATTGTTTACACCCCAACTCAAATGTACACCCAAATCGCCTTAGCCTACCTTGTATGCACTCACTTTTATTGCATTATTGTTATCACACTAAACCCCTAGTTCAATTACCTAGTTGCTTGCATAAGTTGCTAAGTCGATTCATATCCTTTGTACACAGTTTTGGGACGATTGGGACTCATGGGAAAAGTTAAATTTTATGAGACGAAGGGAAGGGAATGTTAAATTCAAATTCCCTTTATTTGCGTAATAATGTACTCCAAGTGTTTTGATCTTTTCAATTCGGGTCATATTAGTGTTAGAGTAATAAAAACTCAAGTGTAGGGATGTGCCTATAAAAATCTATCATTTTGATGTTATCGTAGATGATGGTAGAGTAAAAGTGTATTAAAAAAAAAGCGAAAAAAAAATAGAAAAAGAGAAAAAGAAAAAAATAGAGTGTTGAAAAAAAAAACGGGCTACCATCCTACATCTATCTTTCAATTTATGTTTGTTTATTTCGGTTATATAGAGTCTAGAGTGTCTAGTCTTGGCTTAGTGCGCCATTCTTAGCATGCTTGTAACATAAAGATTTTGACTTGCCACCACTAAATAGCCTATCCCACCAAACCCTTTGTTTCCCTACCGTAAGCCTATCATTACAACTCATTAAAAGACCTCTTGGATAGTCTTTCCTAGGTGCTTACGCCAAAGCGTTGGAGGTTTGATCTAGTCTCAAGCCTATGGTAATCTATGTACTAGGACTTGTTAATGAGTGTTTATCTTCCATTTCCAACTTGTTATATTTCATATACACCCGAGAGATGTGAGTATCCAAACACCCCATGTGAGGTGCTAGTATGTAATTTCCGTGCTTGTTATGACTTTTCTTGGGGCTTAAATGTGTTGTAAATCATTCTAAACTAATGCTTCATAACCTCTAACTTATAAATTGATTGGCTAAAAGCACATTTTCTTGAGGACAAGCAAATACAAGTGTAGGGATATTTGATAAGGTTTTAAAATGTACCTTTTGAGGGTCGTTTAAGCCCTTATTTGATTACTTTTGTATCCATTATTACTTAATATCATTCCTTTTCACTTTTAGGTATCTTGAAGGCAAAATGCTGGAATGACACTTATTCGGACGAAAAGCGCGAATATCTGAAGAAAATGGCCAAAGTCAAGATTGAGACACTCGGTGTCTTTGGGCGAAGGTGGCGTCGTCGGTGTTATCTGCTGACGTCGTCGAGACAACTTTGTGGCGGCTCGGCAGCCAAATTGCTCATTTACAAGTGGCGGCTTGAGTTTTAAAATAGTAGGCGTCGCTTTCAGGCGGCCTAGATTTGATCGAACGGCGTCGAGAGGCGAAAGGGCGGCGTCACAAGCATAAGGTGACGCCGTCGCAAGACTAACGTGGCCAAGACAAAACCCTAATAACGGCGACCGGCGGCGTCACAAATCAAGGGTGACGTCGTCGCACTTGTAATCTTATATATAGAATCCGAATTTTTAGTTTTCGTGTAGTCTTTGGAGTAAAAACCTAAACCGAACCAAGGTTTGTCTTATGCAAGTATTTAGGGTTCAAACCCTATCTTACATCAAGATAAGTGTTTTACTTCAATAATTTAATTATGTCTTCAATTACTTGTGTTTATGCTTGCATGTTCCTATGTCCCGCTAATTTACTTGTGTGTTTGCTTAGGGAATATGAAATTTAATTATTGAATATTGATTGGTTGTCTCTTATCTTAATTGTTAATAATCTAGTAATGCGATAGGTCATCCGTTGTGTAGTTAATGCTTGATTAATCTTTGTGAACATTAGGTTATAACACCTAGAGTTTTGTAGGCTAAACCGTCCGAAGAGTACCTTAGAGTTAAAGTTTATAAATCCTAGAGACTTTGTGGCGATAACCTTTGGTAGTTTCAAGAGTTAGGATAACGCATACCCTACGACCTTAGACACACAACGCGATTAAGAATAAGGGCGTGACAATTCAACCATCAATAGGAGATAATTAAGGAGTAATAAAACCTAAGTAAACACATCTTTAAATCATCATACGAGCACACAATAATAAGACATAGACTACATACACCTTAGATTAGATAATTAGACGAATAGAGTAATCGGTGAAATACCAACCCCAAATCCAATACCCAGATTTGTACCTTTCCATTTCCTAAAAACATAAAAGATAAAAATTATCTTCCTCAACCCCAACCTTAGCGTAGTAACTTCTCACTAGCATTCCTATTCCCTAGAGAATGATATCAATCCCGTGGCTTACCCTAATACTACACTACAACGATTAGGTTCTTGCCTAGGGTGTTGAAAAACTTGCTCGAGGAAAAGGAAGTTCCTTTGACCAGAAGGGCGTGTAGCGTTATCGATAATGCTAGGGATCCGTGGGACGCTCCTCTTTACCCATGGGTATTTTGGTTTGTGGGTCATGGGTCATGGGTTATGGGTTGATCCATGGGTATTTCTTTAGATACAATGTACCTAATGGGTGCAATGCATCTAGTCAAATGGGTATGGGTCAATACCATGGGTTATGGATATGTTCCATGGGTTCTAGTTTTTACCCATTATAATACATACTAGTTATGTATATATTTGACCCATACGTAAACACTAGTTGTTGTACATATATATAATTAAATCATAAAATCACTTATACTTATTTTAATGTTTTGTGTGAAAACATAAATGTATTAGAAAACTATTGGCTCAAACCATTTACGTATTTTATTTGTTTCGTTAAAATGATTTTACGTTTGTTATCGACAAAACATTAGAAGATCGTAAAATATAAATAAACGTTTTTACGGCTTATTTGTATTAACACATCTCATCTATCCCGCCATCAGGAACACCAACCTCAGTGACAACAGCAACAACACAAGTAGTCACTACTACACCCCCCACTGGTATCATCCTCTTCATCTGCTCAGGACAAAGGAAAAGCCGTCATGACCACAACAGAGCCTGTCAAGATTCCCTATGAAATTGGTGGCATTAAGTACATACTTACTCCTGAACAGTTAAGTGCATACCTTGATAAGGAAGACAAACGTAAGAAACAGGCTGAAGAGGAAAAGAAAAGTAGAAAGCCACGGTCAAAGCGGTCTACGAAGAAATTGAAAAGATACGGATTAATCCACCTTGAATGACATCATTAAATGCTTTATCATTTTATATTTTGTACTAGTGATAGGAACTTTGTAACTGATGAATAAGCGATGTATGTTTTGTTAAAATATCCGGTGTTCCTTATTATGTTCATTAGTACATTCGATAAGAAGAAGCCATTTGCTCACTTACACTAATCAAACACTTAGGCTATTTGTATATCCAAATAGGGAGGCTGTTGGGTTCGGTGAATACCCAAACCCTTAATTCTAGGATTTGAATTGAAAATACCTAAGTGTTTAGATCCTTAAACTCTAACAAGTCATGGCGCATAGCCACTTAGTGAGGCTGTCTTTGGGATACTCGATGAGACAAAGAAGAAGTCTCTCCACTCGATGAGGCGGAACTTAAGGGTGAAGGCGGGTCAAGAAGATGGTGGATTCGTGGTGATGACAATAACTCTTTGAATCCCAAAACTCACGAACTACTACTCATGAAGACAATATTGAAGATAAAGGCGAGAAGGTGAGAAGACGGAGAATGAGCGGGACAAGGCGGGATAAGTTTGAATAGATAAGGCGAAGTCCTTATCAACTAAAGTCAAACTTTCCACTAATCGCTAACTTTTGGGTTGATAAATACCCAAACCCCTTAATCTAGGATTTGAATAGAAAATAACCTAAGTCTTGAATCCGTTAAACACTAACGGTCACTAAGTGCATAGTCTCTTAGTGAGCCATATTCATGATACTCGGTATGAGGAAGAAGAAGCCTCTCCACTCGATGGCGAGAACTTAAAGAGTGAAGGCGAGTCAAGAAGAAGATGGTGGATTCGGTGGTGATGACAATAACTCCTTTGAATCCCTCAAACTCCTCACCAACTACAAACATCAAGACAAACTCAAATCAAGACCAAGACTATGAAGATCAAGAATGGGCGGGACAAAGCGGTTATGCTTGAGCGATAAAGGCGCAGTGCCTATCTTCAATAAGTCAACTTTCCACGAAAGGGCCAAGATCGATCTTGACAAGTAGAAAGTGGCTTTGTCCTTTACCTAATATAGTCTTTGTAGCAGAGACAAAATACATCGATATTTTGTCTTACATAAATTGTCGGTTGTCACTTAGGATAGAGTTAAAACTCATACTTGTATAAATAGCATAAGAGATGGAGTGATAGATTAAGCTTGTGAATTGTAAAACACACATACACATAAGCCATCTTTCACTCCTCCAATCTAACAATCCCGAGATAGCTCGGTGGGTACTTGTAGTTGTGCTCGGACTTAGCACGAGCTTGAGAGAAGTTACCAATACTTTGTCATTTCAATCCCTAGTCTTGTTCATAAGTACTAGGGTAGCATATTCTTTGATTAATTTCTAATAAGAATATGATGTTGAAAATTACTCTCGATGTTTTACTTATATCGTTTAGGTCATTGATTCACTATTAGCTTGTTTACAATACTTAAACTGTTTTATATTATAGTGAATAGGGAACAACACTAACTATCGTGCTTAGTGTCATCAACGACAAGAAGAAAGCGACCTTGTCACTTACTCTAAATAGCCATTAGAAAAGAGACAAAATACGTGAGTATTTTGTCTTTTATATTTAGTCGGTTGTCCTCTAGGATAGAGTTAAAACCATACTTGTATAAATAGCATAAGAGTTGGAGTGAAAATTTAAGCTTGTACACTAAGCGTGAAATACACACACAAGCAATTTTCACTCCTCCAATCTAACTATGTCCCCGAGATAGCTCATTGGTTTCGTGTAGTTGTGCTAGACTTAGCCTAAACTTCGTGAGGAGTTACACAATACTTGTCATTTCAATCCCAAGTACTATTCATAAATACTTGGGTAATGTATTCTTTTATTCGGTTTAATAAAGAATATAAGCGTTGAAAATTACTCAATGTGTTTATCTTATTAAAACCTATCTTTACTTGCATTACTTGATCATGACTCATGATTCACAATTAGTAGTTTTCTTTGTTTAAGCTACTTGTGAAGCGGGTTCAAAAATAGTGACATATAACACTACACACACACTCTCTTTTATAAAGGTTCTTAGCCTATTTATCAAATAATTAAATACATTCAATTTGTGTTCTTAATAACACTACACACTTTTATAAGGTTGATTATGCATTTTTGAAGATCCAGCAACATTCAATAAATTCACTATCATCTCGAAATTTGCCATTGAAAATAAAATATATAAAAAACCAAATGGTTCTATAACTCATTATAAAACAAGTACCAAATAAATAGGCCAAACATTATTTATGTAACATATTAATATTAAAGTATTACATATGAAAAGTCTCTTCTAAATATTACATATTAGCATAAACCTCTTCAAATGTACTCTTATAAGGTTAAGCAACTATCTAAATAATAGGAACCTAATGACCAAACATTTAGTTATGAAAAATTAGTCACAATCCGTACCTTGCACGGGTTGAATAAAACCTCGTAAAAAAACTAACACTTGGGCAAAAACACACTAAATAACTATGCATTTAAAGCAAAATCGATCGGTTTAAGTTTTTAAACTTATAATATCATCAACAAAAGCACATAAAACAACAAACTTATAATATTATCAACCTCCAATATCACTAGTGATACTACACATATGATGAAGCGATTTAAAAAGAAATCAGACGTAAAAACAATATTCCAATGCAGTTAAAAACAAAAAATTGTTAGGAGTTAGATATTCCATAGTGAAGAGTCGGTCACCCCAAATATGATCTAGCATAAGTTAGCTCGTAGACATATCGTTATTTACGTTATTAAGTAGTCAATTAGTTAGTTGTTAGCTTAGTTATTAGTTTAGTGTAACATCGTGGAGGAAGGACGGGTCTTTACCCACTGTATGCCTGATCCACAATCCGACAGGAGGACGTAGTGTTTGTAACTATAAATACCCCTTCCATCCTTGGAAGGGTGGTTCTCATTAATCTAACCTTGAATTTGTTGATTATTTCTCTCTAGAAACACCTCTCCTCTCTTCATCTCTAAAATGGCCTTGTTTAATCATCTACCTAGACCACCCGAATCATCTAAACAACATAAAATATCGATCCTACAATTGGCATGAGCCTAGGTTTTTGGAAAACTAGAAGGGGTTGAATAGTTTTACCAATTTAAAACTTCTTTTAAATATTTAGATCGACTTATGTCAATCTATTTAGTTGTTTATGTTGGACCTTGATAGATAGATATATAAATGTGTAATGAAAGATAAAGAGTAAGAAGCACATAACTACGACACGAGTATTTATAGTGGTTCGGCTACAAGGACACCTTCCTTGCCCTACTCTACTCCCCGAGTCACCTACTCGAGAGTTCGTAAACACTACACGACACCAATCTCCTTATGGCGGAGAAGCCTTCACAATGTCGCCTACTCTTTTTCCGGTGCTAGGCTAACCACCGGGTTCTTTCACTCTAAGGTGAACCACACCTATCACAACGTTGCCTACCCTTTATTAGGTACTAGGCTAAGCACCTAGTTCCATTACTATAGAGGAACTACTACCCATCACAACACAACACCTAATTTCAAGGAGATCCTCCTTGTTACAACACCATTAAGCATATCACCATCCTTGAAATAAACTAATACTTATATGTATATCGATGCACCTCATCGATTATCGACCTATGCATCCTTCACTAATGCCTTTGACACAACGCTGGCACCTTTCACTAATGCCTTGGTCTTGACACCTTTAGCATTCTTCACTAATGCTTTCGTCTTGACTATTTCGCATCCTTCACTAATGCCTTCAACACAACATCTTTACGGAGGAAGAAAGAACTATCAACAAGAGAACCTCGATTGTCTTGATGATGTGGCATGGCAACTCATGGACTTGAGCTTGCTCGACTTCAAGTGGTGATCTCGCCTTTAAGAGGAACCTAGAGAATTACACAAAACAAAAGACAAACTACATAGAAAGATCCCTTAGGATCGGTGGTTAGAGAGGTACAATACTTGGTGAAAGTATGTGTGAAAGTGGTGAGCTAAAAGGAAAAATGGCTCACTATTTATAGAGGAGAAAGTTTATTGTTCCTCGGATCCCACGGATCCCTCCCATGAGGATCCGTCTAGCATAAAGCTAGGGTTCCGTGGGCGCTCCTCTTACCCATGGGTATTTTTATATGGGTCATGGGTTATGGGTTAATCCATGGATCTTTACTAGATACAATGTATCTCATGGGTTCAATGTTCCTAGTCAAGTGGTTTGGATAATACCATGGGTTATGGGTCAATACCATTTGTTAGTTTTACCCATTTTAGTATATATTAGTTTAAGTATATATTTACCCAAATATGTAAACACTAGTTGTTGTACATATGTATTACTAAATCATAAAATCACTTATACTTGTTTTAGTGTTTTATGTGAAAACGTAAGTGTGTTAGAAAACTATTGGCTCAAACATTTTACGTATTTTATTTATTTCGTTAAAATGATTTTCGTTTTTTATCGACAAAACATTAGAAGATTGTAAAATATAAATAAACATTTTACGGCTTATTTGTATTAATAATCTCCCCTTTTGTTGACGACAAAACATAAAATTATTTTAAGGAAAACTAGAATTGTAAAAGTTTAAATTTGAGTTTTACTCTCTTCTCCCCTTTTTTCGAAACAAAAAGAGCGTCGAAAAAAAACTAACACAAAGTTTTAAGAAAAACATGTAAAAGAGAAAAAAAAATGTAAAGAGAGCAAGTGACGGGAATGGTACTCGTCTTTAACTCCCCCTTGACGAGTCCATCCCTTTGTGAGGGCGTCAAGTACCTAAAACTAAGTAATCTAATGTTTTGCAATTAAGTTTGAAAATGGTTCGTCCTTGTGACGAACATGTTCCCCCTTGAAGATTGCAACTTTGCAATGGGGTGTCATGATGTATAATCCAAGTAGGATTATGTTGCAAATGATTTTGCAATATGGTTTGACACAAAGCTTCCCCTAGCTTTATGGTGTCAAAATCTTCATATGTATTTTGAAAATCTACAAAATAACGGTTAGAAAAACAAGAGTATAGTACATAATTTCCGCAAATAAGACTCAAGTTAGTAGAAAATTTTTTTACGTACCACGGATCCCACGGTTCCCTTTGTGGAGGATCCGTCTAGGCATTTGAGGCATTCGTCTGTCGGTGACGATTTTCGAGAATTGTGATATTCTAAACAAATGGCACATAAGATATCATTCAATAAAACACTCAAAGCAATATGGCACATAAGATATCATTCAATAAAACAAAGAGATAATCAAACAAATCTCTACAACTAAGAGAATGATCTAGCCATACATTTTCTACAAATACTAACGAGTTACCTAAGCGTAAGAAGTAACCACGTTCTTAAGGGTAAAGTGGGATTCCTAGACGTTCTAAGTTTGAGCTTAAGACTAGGACACCTCTTTAGGCTTATGGTTGTTTAGGTTTGTTGACCTCTTCGAAGAGTACGAGGAGGTGATAAAACATGAAATGTTGCTCTTCACGTAGTTCATGTATCAACCTTTCAACATGTTGACAATGATAGCAATCCTTGTCATGGTTTTGAGCTTCTTGAAATGGAGGTTCAAGTGAAGTGGGTTGAGGATCCTCAAATGAGGGAGGAATTTGTGGAGGCTTATTAAGTGGTGGCTCAACAATGTCTGAGGATGGAGGTAATGAAGTGTCAACTTCTGATAAGGTTTTAAAATGTACCTTTTTGAGGGGTCGTTTAAGCCCTTATTTGATCACTTTTGTATCCGTTATTACTTAATATCGTTCCTTTTCACTTTTTAGGTATCTTGAAGGAAAAATGCTGGAATGACACTTATTCGGGCGAAAAGGCGCGAATATACAAAGAAAATGGTCAAAGTCAAGAATCAAGACACTCGTGCAATTTGGAATGTAAGGGACGACGTCGGTGTTATCTGCGACGCCGTCGCATCACTTTTGTGACGGCTCAGAGCCAAATTGCTTATTTACAAGTGACGGTGTCGGTCTTTAAAATAGTAGGTCGTCGCAACTCGGACGGCCTAGATTTGATCCGACGACGTCGAGATCGAAGGGACGGCGTCACAAGCATAAGGTGACGACGTCGCAAGACTAACGTGGCAAGACGAAACCCTAATGATACGTGTCTTCCACCAAAGATTCTTCACACTACCCGTCCCCAATCCGAAATTGAGAACGCAATCCCACAAAACCCTTCACCCGTTCACCACTTTGGAAATCATCTAGGCATAATGAGATTAATTGGCAACAACAAAGTCCTTTCTATGACTCGATTCTAATGAGGAATTTGACTATGGTGAAGCACTTGACAACGGGGAGGTCATTGATAAAGTTAGTTTTGAAATGGAAGAAGACCCTCCCAATGTTTTGACCCTAGGTGTAGAATTGAGAAAGATGGTCCCTTTAACATGCAATTCCCTTGCAAAATAGGATTAGAAGGGTTCGATGCTTACTTGAATTCGTTCTTGCCTTTGAACTTAATCTCAAGGGACCTATACAATAAAATCAAGATCAATGAGTTAACTTATCAAAGGAACAATGTTGTTGAAGCAGTCACTCATTTTCATGTGTTTGTTGGAAGTTTTGCTTATTTGGTAGAGTTCATGGTCTTAGAAGACTTAGGAGAATTTATTGATAAGGACCTCACTCAAGTAATTTTTGGAAAACCTTTCAAAAGGATGACCAGGTTGAAGGAACGAATGATTGATGGTCTAATTACATTCTCTGATAAAGTGGAAGACTTTATCTACCAAATGCCACGTGCTCATCCTAGGTTTAAACACAAGGATATTGAGGCGTGTAATAGAATGACCCCTATTCCATTGCTTAGTGAAAGGGATAAGCAAAGTGGACGTAGGTACCCATATGAGAAAACTAAGATGTATTACAAAAAATGCCTAGAGTTAGGAGATGATTACAAAAAGAATGAGAGAACATTGGAATGGCTTAGGTATGAGCACGTGGCGTGCGAGATCACGAGGGCACGACTACGAGTCTAGCTACAAGACTCATAAATAAAGAAAAGCGCTTAGTGGGAGGCAACCCATGCTTAATTGTTTGCTTGTTTGTGTCATATATCTTTTATTGATTGTTTATTCTCATGTTTAAATTTGTAAAATGCTTTATTTTGTCTTTAACCTCGTCTTAATTACATATAAAGGTATTTTACATAAAGGATAAGTGTAGGATGATTACACATTTTCAAAAGAAACGTAAACATGAGAATTTCAATTAATTAAAAGATATACATGTGTGTTTATTCGAGTCAAATGCTTGTATCGAGTCATAATGGATGTTTTGCATGAAATTTTCTAGATTCTAAAGATGTAATTTTCGAATTTTTTCGAAAATCGCACCGCTTTTTTTTTCAGGATAACTGACGTCGTGGGAAGGAGAAAACAATCGATTACTTTTCTCGTTTTCGAGCTACTTATATTTTTTGGAATTTTCGGGTCTTAATTTTCCGTAAATTCGTAAACATCCATTCCACAAGTATTATATCCTAGTTTAGTAGAGTCTTATATATATTATTATTACCGATTTCTGCGAAGGTTTCGTTTGTTTTCTTCAAGTGTGCGGGTTTAATTTATCAAGAAGAAGATACATAAGATATGAAGAAGCTTTTCACGCAAACGTTCTTCTTGAAGAAAGATGTAACCACCACTTTACGGATCCTACCGAGCTAATCGTGGAGTACTAGTTTCTTTCATCTTTTATTTTCCTTATCATAACTTTGATACTTTCGAGGAACATTGGGGACAATGTTCAGTTTAAGTGTAGGGAGGGAAAATAAAACGGAAACGTTGAAACTATGCTTATCCTTGAATGTTTGCTTTGTCCAATTGCATTTGTGTAATAAACCACGAGAAAATGTCGGTTAGGGTAATTTTGGCACCAAATTTAAAAATTTTCATGACATATAGGGTGGGCCATTAGTCTTAATAAAGCGTCTCATGGATAGGAAGTTATATGACTAGCACAAAACCCTTTACCACTTAAATTCCACCCAAAATATGAGGATCACCCTTAGATTAGTAGGAATTAAAGCATTCATCTTTAATGCTTAGTGTGTGAACCGGTAGTATAATAGATTCTAGAACTTGTTTTGTGATGCATCCCGAGATCGCTAGTAAGACTACACCGTGTAGTTAGGAATAACTAAATGATAAGAGGCATTAGGATAACCCTTGTTTAATACCCGTAATATAATTAGTTCTTCCACATCGGTTGAGTAATTCCCCACACCTTTGTGTTGTACTCATCTTTAGTACACGATACCCTAGTTAACCCTCGAGCCTATCCTTTTCGCGGTTCTCGTGATGTTTGGTTTTCGAATATCAATGAAGAACATTGTTTACACCCAACCCCAAATGTACACCTAAATCGCCTTAGCCTACCTTGTATGCACTCACTTTAGTGCATTATTGTTATCACACTAAACCCTTAGTTCAATTATCTAGTTGCTTGCATAAGTTGCTAAGTTGAGTCATATCCTATGTACACAGTTTTGGGATGATTGGGACTCATGGGAAAAATTAAAGTTTATGAAATGACGGGAAGGGAACATTAAATTCAAATTCCATTTATTTGCATAATAATGTACTCCAAGTGTTTTGATCTTTTCAATTCGGGTCAAATTAGTGTTAGAATAATAAAAACTCAAGTGTAGGGATGTGCCTATAAATCCCTATTATTTTGATGTTATCGTAGAGGATGGTAGAGTAAAAGTGTATGAAAAAATAGAAAAGAAAAAAAGAAAAAATAAGTCTTTGAAAAAAATGGGCTACCATCCTACATCTATCTTTAAACTATGCTTGTTTGTTTGATTATCTAGAGTCTAGAGTATCGAGTCTTGGCTTATCAACGCCATTCTTCGCATGCTTGTAACATAAAGATTTTGACTTGCCACCACTAAATAGCCTATCCCACTAAAACCTTTGTTTCCTACAGTAAGCCTAACATTACAACCCTTTAAAGACCTCTTTGATAGTCTTTCCTAGGTGCTTACGCCAAAGCGATGGAGGTTTGATCTAGTCTCAAGCCTATGGTAATCTATGTACTAGGACCGTTTAATGAGTGTTTATCTTCCATTTCCAACTTGTTATATTTCATATACACCCGAGAGATGTGAGTATCCAAACACCCTATGTGAGATGCTAGTATGTAATTTCCGTGCTTGTTATGACTTTTGCGGGACTTATATGTGTTGTGGATTGTTCTAAACCAATGCTTCAAGACCCCTAACTTATAAATTAATTGGCTAAAAGCACATTTGCTTGAGGACAAGCAAATACCAAGTGTAGGGATATTTGATAAGGTTTTAAAATGTACCATTTTGAGGGGTCGTTTAAGCCATTATTTGATCAATTTTGTATCCGTTATTACTTAATATCGTTCCTTTTCACTTTTTAGGTATCTTGAAGGCAAAATGTTGGAATGACACTTATTCGGACGAAAAGGCGCGAATATACGAAGAAAATGGCGAAAGTCAAGAATCAAGACACTCACTGGAACCAAGGGATGGCCTCGGTGTTATCTGCGACGCCGTCGCATCACTTTTTGTGACGGCTCGGAGCCAAATTGCTTATTTACAAGTGACGGTGTCGCTTTAAAAGAGTAGGTCTTCGCAACTCAGACGGCCTAGATTTGATCCGGATGAGGTCCGAGGCGAAGGGGACGTCACAAGCATAAGGTGCGCGCCGCAAGACTAACGTGGCGGGGCGAAACCCTAATGAGCGGCGGCCGGCGTCACAAATCAAAGGTGACGCCGTCGCATATGTAATATTATATATAGAATCCAATTTTTAGTTTTCGTGTAGTCTTTTAGAGTAAAACCTAAACCGAACCAAGGCGACTTGTACAAGATTTTAGGTTCCAAACCCTATCTTACATCAAGATAAGTGTTTTACTTCAATAATTTAATTATGTCTTCAATTACTTGTGTGTATGCTTGCATGTTCCCATGTCCGGCTAATTTACTTGTGTGTTTGCTTAGGAATATGAAACTTAATTATTGAATATTGATTGGTTGTCTCTTATCTTAATTGTTAATGATCTAGTAATGCGATAGGTCATCCGTTGTGTAGTTAATGCTTGCTTAATCTTTGTGAACAAGGAAGTGACAATTCAATCATCAATAGGACATAATTAAGGAGTAATAAAACCTAAGTAAACACATCTTTAAACCATCATACGAGCACACAATATTTAGACATAGACTACCCTTACCTTAGTTAATTAGATAATTAGATTAGTAGAGTAATCGGTAGAAATACCAACCCCAAATCCAAACCCCGAGATTCGTACCTTTCCATTTCCTAAAACATAAAAGATAAAAAATAATCATCCTTGTTAGGAATTAGAAATTCCATAGTGAAGAGTCGGTCACCCCAAATATAGTCTAGCATAAGTTAGCTCGTAGACATTACGTTATTTAATTAGTTATTTAGTTTAGTGCAACACCGTGGAGGAAGGACGGTCTTTACCCATCAGTATGCCCGATCCACAATCCAAGGAGGATATTCTAATATGTAACTAAAAATACCCTCTACCTCCCAAGGTAGAGGGTTGGACCTTTCACTTAATCTAACCTTTCTTTCTTTGTTACTTTCTCTCTCTAGAAAGGCTCCCATCTTCCACTTTCTCTTTCTAGAACCTTAAACTAATTCGACCCATATATTGTTATGTGATGTGTTTGTGAAATCCAATATGTTACAAATGGTATCAAGAGCCATGGTTTGATCATCTCTCTTACATATCCTTGGATTTCTAGTGGTTTTATATGGTTTTTGGGTTTGAAAAAGTTTAGTGGTTTTTGCATCATTTGGATCATTTCTTGTGTTAAAGTTTGGATTTTGATTGTACTTTTGTGTTTAGAATCATTGTAAGTGCTTGGGTTTTGATTTGGAAAGCTTGAATCACTATGGTTGAGCTTGTTTTGGATTGAAAAGTGTGTTTTTGAAGTTTTTCTTGCTAGCGACTTGGTTCTCGTAGTGTTTTTCATCGTAGCGACTTGCTTCAGTAAAAGTTAGCGAGTTACAGTGTTTGTTGTTAGCGACTTGAGCCTAGCGACTTGTCTATTGAGACAAGCCAAAAATAGTACAAGTTAGTGGATTCTCCATTACGGCTAGCGACTTGGTGAGGTTAGCGACTTGCTTCAGAAATTCTTAACGAGTTGTAGTGTAAATTGGTAGCGACTTGATACTAGCGACTTGGATCTTAGCGAGTTGTTCTTTAGCAACTTAACTGTGTCTAGCGACTTGGTGCTTAGCGACTTGTTGTCATAATACTTAGCGACTTGGTGCTTAGCAACTTGGTTCAAAGGTTCTTAGCGAATTGGTGACTTAGCGACTTGTTCTCAAGGTTTATAGCGACTTGTCTCTAGCGACTTGTTGACTTTTCCCGACAAAACTTCAAACGGCTATAACTTTTGATCCGTAACTCCGTTTTTAGCGTTCTACCCATCAAAACGACCATGAGAATGAGGATCATAGCATGCCGAATCAGCTAAAGTTTATTCAGGGCAACCTTCGAGGCCTAAATCCGCTCCGAATGAAGTTATTGAGGTTTTATGCTTTTGACCTAAATTTCTCCGAAAAATCGTGCATAAACCAATCCAAATCTCAACCAAACAACATCTCGCTAATCCTACAAACAACCATAAGACCTAACACACAATTGTCTATCATTGTGTCGATCCATCGATTATCTTAACACGCTCTATTGGTCTCTATATCACGGTTTCTTCTTGATTTTGTAAAATCCGCGAAAGAATCTATTTCTCGGTTTAAATCATAGACTTGTAAAATCCGTGTATACTACAACATCATGTCTTACACTATCGACCCAAGAATTTCGTAAGTACTTAAATTGTATGATGTGTGGACAACAATGATAATGTATGCTACATCGAACGATTAAAGATGATTGAATCAATCAATGATGATGTGAGTTCTTCATGCTCGAGTCCAATGAGAAAGATTTGCACTGCTTAGGCTACTGAATGCCATGCAAAAGGAAAGTAGCATTGAACCTTATCAACAACTTCACTCACACCTCATGTTACTCACACCGATAAGAATGGAACGAACATGCATTGCCATTCTCCGTCAAGACTTATCCACATTAACGGAACATTACTATTGAACTTAGAACAATTAGAACAACAACTTGATAAAGAAAAGGTTCAAAAGGATAGTTCCAAAGGTTGCACTTCAAGTGATCCACAACCAATTTCGGTCATTCATAAGTGGGGAATTTACATCGATTATGATCAAGACTGATCGAAATGTCTTTCAAGAGACACACCGGAATGGAAATTAGCGTGTTCATTGAGACATTCATCCAACTCATGGATAATGTGGAGAAGTACATTGAGGAAGTTACACATAAAGATGAAAAAGTGGATGAGTGTCGGTGCGGTTGAGAGATAGTTGTGATGAGTCGGGTAATATATCGCTTGAAAGGTCGGGTGTTCTTGAATGCGTAATATCGAGACAACTAAGAATGATGTAACCACTACTCAAGAATTCGGTCACACAAGAAGTGGATGCGGTGATCATAAAGGTGAATGAATGTCGGGTACAATCAATAGATTGTAGTGTTGAGATCAAGAAGGCATCGGATGATGGATCAATTGACACCGAATACGAGGCTAGAGGCGATTAAGTTTGAAACGACCATTGTTTAGTGACTCTTGTTACACATGATGTGGATGCAAATATCGATCGACAAATGAGCATGTGTCATGTGATGAGGTACCATTAACTGCTCAACATAGTGCATCCGCTAATGTACCTAAACAAACCGATCTTAATATCGAACATGATTCGATAAATGTTCCTTGGTTGAGGCCGAGACTAATAAATTCAAAACAAATGATATGGTTGATAAAAGGCTTTTGATGAACTTTCAAACAAATTCTCAAAACTTGAAAAACATTGCATTTCTCTTGAAATTGCAATACAAAGAAAGGAGGAAAGTTTTCAAACTAAGAAACCATGTAAAATCCGAATTTCCGAATTTCGTGAATTTTTGAAATAAACGATTTAAAAGCTCACTTCAAGCCAACAACTCGACTATCAACAATTTGAAAAACATATTTTGATATGCATGTGAAAAGTAATTTGGTGACAAGTAATTCGATGTTAATGTTATTGATGATATTCAAATGAGAAATGATGAATTAGCGGTTTGTGTGGCCAAATTACTAAAGGAAAATGAGTCTTTGAGAAAGCATCACATAGAACTAAGTGACTCGTCAAAGAAGCTAGAACTAAGTCAATGGAACAATCAAACTCTTTGATAGCAAAATTGATGAACTCAAAGCTCAACTTTAGGAAAAGAGTTTCGCTATTGTTGCCTTAAAAATGAGCTTAGGAAAACTCTGTAGGAAAAGTGTGAACACTAAGTTTACAAAACCATCAACCTTGGGAAACCAGTTCTCATCCCATTAGAAACCGGTCCGTTGTTAGGCGACCTCTTGCGTTTATATCCGAAAGACCAAAATTTTTAAAAACACGATTTGCCTCCCAAGTTGATGCGATAAAAGTTTTGTCAAAACCAACCACTTCACCGAAAGTTACCTAAGAATAAGGCTTCTAGTTCGATTAACCCTCAACAAGTAGCCACTTTACTCCCAAAGACCACTAGGAATAGTTCGAAAAGTTGTCAAAATCAAGCATTAAAACCCGTAATTCATATAATATGAATGACTTGTGGAAGAACTATTATCTAGAAGAAGCTAGAAAAAGGCATGATTCGAAAAGACGGAATTTTAGGTGCAAGACCTAGGGTGAGGAATTCTATGAGTTTTCAAGGCACTACTAGTAGTTGTAAACCATTACCTAGGAACACTCAAATAACTAGGGGTTGGCTTGCATCTAAGAGTAGATATGAGAAGAAGAATGCTAAGCATGTTGAAAACGAAACTAGAAATTCTAAGTCTTTTCCGAATAAGAAACATTCTCCTAATTCACATGCTAAGGTACAATCCACTAAGACTACTAACGTGACTAAGGTTCAACATGTTATGAAGCAAAACAAACAAAAACTTTGCCTAGATGGATACCAAGCGCTAAATCTTTGGAGTCTAGGAATATCGATAAGTCTTCCATTTGCATAAGAAGCTTAACACTCCTAGACCTTGCCATAAGTGGATACCATCGTGTAGAATGTTTAAGGATGTTGGACTTAGGTGGATACCCACCGGAAAGTCGTTTTCCAATGGCAAAATCAAGGTTGATCGTGAAACCCCAAAGGATTTGGATACTAATGTCACTAACCAATATATATGCAATCAAGTTTGTAATGTTAGTGCGGTATTCCTTACTCGATTCAGAGATACTTGATCCTTCACTACATGGAATCGCTTAAAGTATGGATAACAAATGGATTGATATCTCATTACTCACGTGTTCAAGTTACTCAACCTTGATATTCAATCGCTATGACGCCTGCTCACATAAGTTCAGCCTCGTTCTTCAACACTATGGCGAAAAGATAACACTTGAGCCCGTTCCTCATAGAAAAGAAAGGTGTATGCTTGAACATATGCTCTTTATCTTTGAAGAAGAGAAATCTTCATGTTTATGTCCATTCTCATCGACATTCTTCATCAACAAGCTTCATACTTTTTCCATGCGCTTCATTCATCAAGTGAACGGGCTACCACCGATTGTTTTCTCATTCCACTTGCTCGATTATAATGAAGATGGCGACATCATGTGCTTATTTTATGGAGAGAAGTGTGAATAGAACATTCGGATGATTTTCACTTATTTAATCAAGAATGGCAACTCCGTATGCAATTCTTGAGGGGAGAAGAAGTGTGAAATTATCGCATGGTTGATTGATTTTCGAGAATAAATGGTCAAATGGCTCCAAACTCATGTAAGAACCGATCTTCTTCTTATCGGGTCATCGTTACATGGAGTTTCCTTCTATGAGCTGTTGGTTGACATCTTCACACAGGCTGATATGATTATTGACAAAGTGCTTCCGGTTAATGCTTCATGTACACATCAACATGATGATTCCGAACAATCTCTATTCTTGTTTGATGTGATTGGTAGTTTGGTGTTACCATTTCGTGTGTTCGTTATGGGTCGATTGTCGATTTCCTTGATGAATATCTTTCGTTCTTGTTTGATTGGGAGGATCTTAATTAAGGGATTTGCAAGATGTAAGTTAATTGGGATGCTTTTGGTGTGTTGAAGATGTTAACTATCTATTCCCAACCGGACAATCTTGAAGAAGGTCGAGTCTACAATGGTTCTACATTTTCTGCTACATGTTAGAAGACTAAAGACAAGTTGCATTTGATTATCTAAAGACTTATTCTTATTCAAGCATTTATCAAACAGATTGTCAGTTAAGGGGAGAGCACTAATTGGGGGAGAGTGAAAAGTCAGATTTAATCCCCAATTAGATTTGCTCACATTCTTTAGCAAGTTGATTCTCACAGATACATATGAGCTAATTATGATCTTTTCAACAAGATTTCTAGTATACGGGCTTACAATATGTTGCTGATTCTGAAGTATCAAAACCAGCAAGGGGGAAGGAGACACACATCTAAACACAAAGCGAGTAAACTTGATGAACTTAATTCTTCTAAGTGATTGAAGATATCCCGGGAAGACAAATGTTATTACCGCAGAGAAACTCAAGGTTTGACTCATGGCGAGTAAACTTGATGAACTTAACTCTTCTAAGTGATTGAAGATATCCCGGGAAGACAAATGTCATGACCGCAGAGAATCTCAAGGTTTTACTCATCAAGGCTTTTAGTGTTATTATTCAATCTACGTGGGGAAGTGATGTAAGAGAAAGTTTTGAAGATAAAAGAGGTACACAAGTGTGTGATGATTTCGATGTTATCGCAATCATCGAGGAGAGATAATTGTGTACATTGGGGCGCCATTGTTTTACTTGAGGGCTTAACTGTGATTCGTAGATATAATCACTTATTCGGAGTGGACAGTGGACATCCGCAGAGATAATCGGTGATTCGCCCGCTTCTTCAATGTTATTGGTTATTCTCTCTTTGGGCATTCGGTACTTTGGGTTCTTGAGCTTCATACACTTTCTTGGGGAGAAAAGTATACATCGGGGTCACTCTTTGGCTATTGGACTTAATCTGTTACTTCGATGGTATAAGTTTCTTTGTCTTCGGGTATGTGTATTCGGGTTCGTGAGCTCTAGTCTAAGAGACGACTGCATCAATTCAACTACGTGGGGGAAGTGGTCTCTTGACAACTTTTGGAATGGATTTCTTCTGACTTCAGTGGAATGAAATTTGAGAAAAGTTATTTATGTGTGGGATGATACGTTGTTGTTCTTTTGGATGATATAACCTCGAACGAAGAATCACGGTGATTATTCTTCAAAAGAGCAGCAAGATCGATGATAAAGGTGTGCTTCTTTGTGCACCTGGCTAATGGAAGCTTGAAAGAAAGCTTTGAATCGCTTTCAGCTAAAGGATTCTCGGTTTAGGGGGAAGCTACCAAAGTCTCACTTTCCGTCGGTTCAATTTCTCTCTTCTATTCAAGAGCCTTGGAAGCTTTGGTGGTGAATGTTTAAGAGATGACGATTTCTATCTTCTACAACGGGTCTTTCGATATCCTTATCTCGGCACTCGTATCATCATCTTCTTAAACTATATCATCTACTCTATCTTTGTATATATTTATCGAAAAACAAAATACAAAAATATAAAACCAACAAAAGAAAATAGAAAATATAAATCAAAATAGAAAATTATAAAATCAACAAAATCCATAAAATTTGAAAAATTTTGAAAATTCCAAAATATGTTTTACAAGACATGTCTTCGATATCGATAACATCTGCGGTCTTAGAAATGTCATTCAATAATGGCACGGGACCATAGATGAAGTTCGAGGAGGAGGTGTAAATATTCTTTTCCAAAACATGTCTAAAATATGGCTTACGTTATTTCATCAGAACCCGGCTTCAAATTATGGCTTGCGCTTACTTGATCGTAACCCATGCTTAAACTATGGCTTGCTATTATTTCGTGATAGTAACCCACTCTTCAAGAAAGGAAAGTCTGCGCTAAACCAATTTTCAAAAATTTCGTGCACTTATCCTAAAACAAATTGAGGAAAGTATGTCAAAGGATCATTGTTCCTACTCAAATATTTTTCCTTCTAAAATTCTTGAAAAATATTTGTTTTAACAAAATGGTGGAAAATGAGTTGCTTATTAAATCAATCGTTTCTGTAGTTTTCGTAAAATTGAAAACTCAATCAATTACTTTCGCTTTTAATCTTTTCGTAAAATAAGTCATTGATTGAGGGGAGAATGTTTTCAAATCTATATCATCTAACGGGCTTTCTTAATTATCCCACGTGCTTAATTAAAATGATATTTGCCTATGTCGAAGGACTAGGAATTTAGGATATGATTGTTAGGATTAGATGATTAGAGTTTGATGAACACATAAATCCCATACCTTATATGATCCGATTGATATGTTGTATTGACTTTGATTAGTCGATTGATGTTTGGGTGATGTCGACCACCATATATCTCAGATATGTGTTCACTAACGATGCGTATATTGGTATATAAGAATGTTCCCGATCCCGATCCCACAATTGAAGATGATTGGATGCCGAAAGGAAAGGGTAACTATATCTTGGGTTGACAAATGAAGAAACGGAGCTTAATTGGACTTCTATGGAGAGTTGGCATGGAAAATGCAACATAAGAGGTCTCACCGCATCGCCAGATGGTTTTCTTCATCGGCAAATGAAGAAACGAGCTTAATTTGACCTCGATTGGCATTAAAATGCAACGAAGAAGTCTCACCGCATCGCCAGATGGTTTTTCTTCCAAGCCCTACAAGAACAACAATGGAAGCTTCTCAACCACCTAACGATCTTTGCAGTGTAGGATACCATTTTAAACAATTTTGAAAACATTGTTTTGAAAGTGGAAAATATTGTTTTGAAAATAAATTGACCTAAATTTTGAAAATCACCGACTTCATTTTATCAAAATATAAGTCACTCAATCTTCGACTACGGTCATCGATTGAGGGGAGAGTGATTTTTATTTTCAAACGATATTTCTTCATAAAAGTCCGGTTTGTACAAAACAAAGTGGTGATCTAAAGATTTAATGTTATGTCATGGTATGATTTTCTTTAAAACTCAAAGATCTTTCAAAATGAAATTTTTCTCGTTCTTGTTTGATTGTGAAATTGTTTTATTTTACCTAAAGATCTCTTAAAATAATCATACCGACACTAACAATCTTTAATGTCTAAATGGTCCTTATCTATCATTTTCAAAATTAAATCATGCCACGCCTTTTCCCAAACTTTTTAAATGATTTAAATCAATTAGGATCACAAATCTCAAGTGGTTTGATATTTTTGATCGGGGTAGAGATCGTGATTTAAATCTCAAATCTGTTTTAGTCCTTTAAAGGCACTCCTGCCTCCATGTGCCAAACGATTTCAATATATGATGCACATGTTGAAGAGGAGCAGTTATCCAAAAAAAACAAGATGAGTATTTAAACCAGGACACATATTCTCCCATGTTTTCTAAACCTTATTAATCACTTGGGATCCAAAATCTCAAAGGGTTTGATATTTTGATCGGGGAGAATTTGTGATTTAATATGAAATTTGATAAAGGTGATCATTTGATTCAATGTGTGGGCTCTCTAATATGTGCTAAACTCTTTCAAACCTCAAAGCACATATTGAGGGGAGCAAATTTATGAAAACCTCATCCTTCCTCAAGAATGCTTTATCTATGTGATAAAATGATTTCAAATATCCTATGCACATATGAGGGGAGAATGAAAATATCTTTTTTAGAAAATGGTAATCAAAGAAGTTATTTCCTTTCTCTTGCCTCCGTGTGCTAAAACAATTTCTATATCATGAAGCACATGTTGAGGGGAGCTCTTTTTCTAAAAATATCAAAACAATTAAGGTACAAAATGCTTTGATAATGTATCACAAGTACCTTGATTTATTTTCAAATGGTTTTCGATTGGTTTGAAAGAATGAACAATACCAAATAGACCGACCAAATTTACTTTATGTATGGTGTTATAAGGATGGTAAGGGTAGGTATTTGTTCCCATGATCCGCTGTAACCGGAGGGATCTACCAGGACAATCCACTAGTTAGTGTAGAGTCCTTAGGTATGATGAAAAGGAGAAAATGAGATTGGGAAGAGTGCCGATCGAGATGAGCTAGAACCGAATAAACCCAACAAGGTTCTAGTTATGAAGTATCGGTAAGCACCAAGGGGTTGAAGAATGAAAAGAAATGAATATGAAAAGGGTGAAAAGAAATAGCCTCCAATAATTCAACCTTAAGGTAGAAACCGGTTCAATACATATGCTACCGGGTGGTTACTAAGGTAACACCGGTATTGAAGACAAGACGTCATGGACCCAAAGGACGATCGCACTAAACTTCCCAAGCTACTCAAGTTCCTCTTAAAAGGGCTTGTTTCATTCTCACGGGAACCTACATTATCTATCGACTTTCTCTTAGAGA
Source organism: Chrysanthemum lavandulifolium (assembly GCA_022545495.1). Taxonomy (NCBI): domain Eukaryota; kingdom Viridiplantae; phylum Streptophyta; class Magnoliopsida; order Asterales; family Asteraceae; genus Chrysanthemum; species Chrysanthemum lavandulifolium. The sequence goes on from JAHFWF010000056.1 coordinate 803,089, forward strand.
TTTTGATATTGAAGAAGGAGACCTCTCCCTAGTCTCCGACATAGGAACCAAATGTGCACAATTGAGTCTAGAGCCAAGAGATCATCCACAATATCTCATTAGGACACATTATTCTTGAAGACTTACTATTTCACACAATGTGGAAAGTGAGTATATATTAAGAGTCCTACGCATTATCCTTGTGGTATTGCCAGAACATCCGAGTGATATATTAAATATATTCACAATGAAGATGGAAAGCCTTCTAGAGCCAACATCAAACAAGCTCTTGGTGGGTGACATGTGAGATCTTTTCTAAAGATCATGCTTGTGACAACTGGATAGAAACAATGGGGCGATTCATTCTTGAATCAACCTTGGTCCAGAAATGGATTGACGGATACCTTTGAAAACACGTTGGTATGCTCAAACTCTTTCTATTGCACATCGATGCGTGTATTAAGTTTCAAAATTAAAAGGGTATTTATGATTGAAATTTGATCTTTTTTAAAACCTTCGTCAGATTGCAAAAATCTTTCTTCAAGTAATACGCGATTGTTTTCAAATCATTTTAATCAATCAAGAAAATCTCAATTTGCCGGTTCACTCACCCGTGTTGTCTTTGAGACGTTCGGTTTGAGAACAACTAGAACAACTGCGAAACCATGTCAAGGAGATTCTTTGAATTATACCGATCACAGCAAGATTTGTATCGATCAACGGGAACCGTGGGCCGTGTACTCAATTCAACGAAGTGATCAAAGACACTTTCTTGTGTTTTATTGCTAACGTTGTTTGCGTGTACATTTGACGGTTGTAATGATCGTAATTGAGGACTCAATCCATAGCCGCATGCTCACACATCGCACACACAATCTAAAGAAATCATGATAAGTGCATATCTTCATCAAATGACTCGATATTTTCAATCCATACTTCGCTACACTGCAGGAAATATAATGAATCAACAAAAGCTTCCGCAACTCTGATGAGAAGATATCATGATCCAAAATGTGAGCATGTCGGTCCAAACTTCACAACATCACATGATGGCAACACAATAAAGGGTGATCCAGAGATTTACTGTGGCTGATGATCTCAAAGAAAGCTCAAAGATCATTAAGATGTGGATCAGACCAAAGACCTCCACTTAAAGTACAAAGTAATCAGACTTTGAAGAATCACTACTAAAGCACAAAGATGCATATGTTGAAGAATTGAAGTCTACGAAATCAAGACTAAAGATATAATAGAATGCTAGGATTCGAAATGTAAAACATGGGGTGACCTCCCTTAGGGGGAGATTGTAAGGAATTAGAAATTCCATAGTGAAGAGTCGGTCACCCCAAATATAATCTAGCATAAGTTAGCTCGTAGACATTATGTTATTTAACTAGTTATTTAGTTTAGTGCAACACCGTGGAGGAAGGACGGGTCTTTACCCATCAGATGCCCGATCCACAGTCCGAAGGAGGACGTTCTAGTATGTAACTATAAATACCCTCTACCTCCAAAGGTAGAGGTTGGACCTTTCACTTAATCTAACCTTTCTTTCTTTGTTACTTTCTCTCTCTAGAAAGGCTCCCATCTTCCACTTTCTCTTTCTAGAACCTTAAACTAATTTGACCCATATATTGTTATGTGATGTGTTTGTGAAATCCAATATGCTACATTCCTCAACCCCAACCTTAGCGTAGTAACTTCTCACTAGCATTCCTATTCCACTAGAGAACGATATCAATTCCCGTGGCTTACCCTAATACTACACTACAACGATTAGGTTCACTGCCTAGGGTGTTGAAAAACTTGCTCGACGAAAAGGAAGTTCCTTTGACCCCGAACGACGCGTGTAGCGTTATCAACTTTCATGTGGTTGAGTGGTTGACTTTGATGTCTCCTCATAATAAAAGATTGACTATTGGGGGAAATAGGAGAAGTTGATATTGGTGCAAGTGTTGATTCAACACTTTGGTTTTGTTGCACTACCTTTTCAAGTGAATTTGTTGGTAGTGGTGGAAGATGGGATGGCCAAGAAGGTAAGTCCTCTAAGTTGTGAGAATGTGGGGATGATTGTGAGGTGGCTCTATACAACAATGATGTTGGTTGAGTTCAAAAGGGTATGTTTGGTTTAGTAGAGTTTGGTGATGATATCCTTGTGGGAACAATCCTCTTAGGGATTAGTTTGATTGGTTTCTTTGGTGTAGGGGAAATCCTAGCATTTGTGGACTTGATCGGAGATGATTCGGTTGAGGAAACTTCGTGTATGACCCTATCAAGTTTCTTGGGTGGTTCTTGGGTGGATGAGTTAGCACTAGGAGCTTTTCTCATGATGAAATGACTAAGGAAGATGTTGGTAATTGCTGAGAATTGTGTTGTGTTTGATGACTAAAGTGTTCTATCAATATGACTTATAAAGAGAAGAATTTGGCAAGTTTATTTAAGACTTAAGCCACTAAGATTCTTAGAAATGTGATGATTAACATGCACAAGATTGAAGTTCGATTTTAACGGATCTAGGAACTTAATAAAGATGAGGTGGAGTGTTCAAGTAAGCAAGATGAGCTTGAAATGATTGTTTAGGCTAGAGTTAACATAATCATCACCCGGATCCCACGGTTCCCTCCTTCGAGGGATCCGCTAGGCTAATCCTAAGGATCCAGCTCTCGAAGCTATGAAAGGTTAGAAATGAAGTTTCTAAGAGCTAAAAACTATACCATCTTGAGTGTTTCAATCCTCCTAAGTATCTTAAGTGAGGGTGTACTTGAATAATCAAGAGTAATGAATGATATAGCAAATGATTGCTTTTTATGGAAGGAAAATGGGACTTAATGACTACCAATGGATGTTCAAGGATAACACTAAGAGTTTAGGTGGTGTCAAGTCATAATAAATGATCCTAGAGACCAGGTGTTAGCTTGAGATGGAGTTTGAAAAATCTTCAAAATTCAAAAGAGTTGAAAAACTAATTTTTGACCCATTTTGAGATAAAGATGACTAGAAGAAAAATTGTTCAATATGTCCACCTAAGTGTTTTGAAAGAAAAAAAAATTGTGAGTATTGAAGCAGAAGTATGGTGAGTTTTAATGATTTGATAAATCAAAAGGCATTTTGAATAAGATCTTATGTAAGCTATAAATGAGTTTAAGGCTTTCTCATCTTTGAAGGAGACTTAGTTGAGTTCTAAGATCTTATGATTAGCTAGTGTGAGGTTATCTAGTAAGCTATATTGATGTATGGGATGTTGTATTGTTGAACTGCTGTCACGGATCCCAGGGTTCCCTCAAGGAGGGATCCGTCTAGGCTAATCCTAGGGATTCGGCATCTGCTTATCAGAACCATCACAGAATCATGTGCAGATTTTGCACACTAGTCAACCATTAAACTAAACATAAATATAAGCAAGTCATCACATAAAACATCTCATAGGAAATGGTAGAAATAGCAAATATCCAAGTTAAAGCAAGCAAGATTGCTAAAACATAATCATCCATACACAAAACAAGTGTTTAAGAAACAAACATATTCCTATAGTCTCTTTCGTCAATTCTTTCTTTTCCTCTTTCCCGACTTTGTGAGGTGATAAGTGATAACGCTGCACGCGTCGTTCGGGGCCAAAGGAACTTCCTTTTCTTAGAGCAAGTTTTATAACACCCTAGGTAGTTGATAACGCTCAGATTGTGCATGTTTTTAGTAGCGTTATGTGTGCTTTTATATCTGTTATTTGGTTATATTTGCGTGATTATAGTGCTTAAACACATCAAAAGATGTTTGTCTAGTGTTTATAACCAAGTGCAGGGAATCGGAGGAAAATAAAGAAATGTTCAGCAAAACGAAGATTCTCATTTCAGTAATACTAAATCAGTATCTCAAGGACCTTTGAAGACCTTAGTGATTGAAGAACCGAGTTCTACAAGACATAGTAAAGAAAAGATCAAGTTTCGATCTCGAAGATCCAACCGATCAGTTACAACCAGAACCGGATCGGTTGGAAAACGGCCTAAATCAATGTTTTAACCATCGCCAGCCGATCGGTCGCAACCCGCAACCGGATCGGTTGGCTTGTTGTTATTGAAGACCAACCGGATCGGTTGGTCGTATGACCGATCCGGTTGGAGAAGCTGCAGTTGCCAAATCTTAATCACTAAGTTTCCCCTTTGCATCCAAACGATTCTATGACCTTATCTTGGTGTATTCTAGTACTTTCCTTACTCCTTGGAGGCCAAGTTTAGCAATTAATACCCTAGGCCTTGGAATTAGTATAAATAGAGGCTAATTGTGAGCATATGAGACACACCTAAAATACCAATCTCTCTACTCATCAAACAACACCTTAAGCTCTAAAAATTTGTCCTTAGAAGTCCAGAGAAGTTTGGAGATCTAGAAGTTCACCATTTGGAAGCCAAATCACCAAGAAGTCCACCTCAATACTTTGGGAATCATTACTTCATCATTTGTAATCTTATTCCAAGCATTGTAAGACTTTCAATCATGTTTTCTAATGTTCAAAGTTATGAGTTTATGTTCATGTTTGCTATGAGTGGCTAGTTTCTTTATACACTTGCTTAAATGATGTTGATTATCATATGATTAGTAAGTAATTGTGTTAACATGTTTTAATTCAATTTCAAGTTGATTCTAAGACCCAATTGTGCTAAAGTTTCATAGTGACATTTGTTAATCAAGTTTGGCTAATTGATAGTAATCGTTGTGGTCGAAAGGACTTATTGTTATTCAACTAGTCATAATCATTTTGTCTATGGATGATTGTTTTTACCCATTATTCTTGATTACACAAAGGAACTAAGGTGTGGTTGTAATAGAAACACTTTTTGATTATCAAATTGGATTGGTTGGAAACATCTAAATGGTCGTAAGATTAGTTGTTGAGAATCAATTGTAGCCTTTTGTCTATGATCGGTTACCTTTTGTATTGACCATTTCTTAAGCATTGTGATGAACAAGTGGATGTTTTTGTGTTTAAGTTTATGTATGTAGACTTATGAAACTTGAATTGATCTTGAATTGATTGGTTAAACTTAATGCTTGTTTTTATAAACTAAACTTTTGATCAAGGTTTAACTTGTAAGAACAATAGATTAGTGCACCAACTAATTATCATAACCAACATGTTAAGAGGTTAACACAATCATATTAATCTATGATACGAAACTAGTTTAAGCAAGTGTAGTTTTTAATCATCTAAATTTCATTATATCTATTTGCTTTGTTATATGTTTGGATAGACTCGTTAATTCAAACTTGTGCTTAGATTCACTCAAACTCGCGAACGATCCCGACTTACCTTCATAATCTTGCTATAACGGACGAGTATACTTGCTCGTATGTGTTATTGGTAATATTGGTAATTCACCTTTTATAAATTTAAAACTTGCACCAACCGAGCACATCAAGTTTTTGGCGCCGCTGCCGGGGATTTAATTGTGTTTCAACAAGTTTTTGAATTTCCCTAAGTCGATTCAACCAAAAAAAAATCTTCTCAGAAACCTTAACCGGATCTGGTTGTCCCTCAACCGAATCGGTTACGAGTTTGTCCATCAATCAATTGGTCTAACCGATCGTCGCGTCCCGCAACCGATCCTGTTACCTTCTCGACCCATATAAAATTGTTTTCGTTGTTTGTCCGTGTGTTTAGATATTGCACGGATTCTCTAGGACATTGTATGAACACTCGAGCGTGGAATAGAACCAATTACACCTCTTACCAACCCCGAACGTTTGATTCGAAGAAGAAGGAGAACACGTTTCATACCATTGGAAAATCGTGTACCAAGAGTACCAAACCCACCATTTGATAACCTCATTGAAGCCAAAGTTGTTTACAATCCTTTCACCAATTTACCTTTTCCCATGGCGGACGATCAACCCATGTGGGAACCAATCAACCGTAGCACCAACCCCGAAAGTGCTATTGTTGCTATTAACCTTGGTGACAACTTCACCGTGAAGGGACATCACCTTTCTATGATCAAAGACCGACAATTCGATGGCCGTGCGTGGCCGATCCGCGATAAGCACATTGCCGAATTCATCGAAATTTGCGGCATGTTTCGTTATGGCAACACCGATGTCAATGCCATCAAACTCAAACTTTTCCCATCATCACCACGGAGATGCTAAAGTATGGTATAATGATTAACCCGTGAATCATCAATACTGGGAGGAGATGAGGCAAGCTTTTGTAAGACGATTCTTTCCACCGCCATGTTTGATCGATTAATGGGAGAAATTCGTGCTTTCAACCAAAACCCAAACGAATCACTTGTCGAAGCTTGGCTTCGAATGAAGGATTTGCTTCCGTAGTTGTCATGGACATGGACTATCAAAAGGAACCATTATCCAAATCTTTTACCATGGACTAGACGAATCTCTCAAGGCATCCTTGATGTCGGAGGAATTTTTTCTATAAGACTCCCAACGATGCACATCAATTGCTCAAGATCGAGTACTTCTCAAACTTGATTGGTCAAAAGATTCCAAAACCAAACCTCTCCGAAAAACCGTTGCTTTTGTCGAAAACACCGATACCTCAAAACTCATGGAGAAGATGGGCGTTAACCTCAAAAATCGACTGCAATACAAAGATATCAAAGATGAAATGAAGGAAATGCGAGACGGATGCAACAATTGTGGAGGAAATCATCCATCGTCCGAGTGCGACGATAAACCTATGGGTGGACCAAAGGAAGGAGAAGAAAGTTACACTCAAGGAGGATACCGTGGAGGAGGATATCGTAGTAATTATTACGGTCGAAATTCTGGAAATTGGCAATATCGCCAACCAAGGGATGACAACCGTGATTCTCAACCACGAACTGACGATCCACCACCACAAAATCCCGACAAAAAGATGGAAGAAACCGAATTCGAGAAAACCATGAGAGAATTCGTGGTTGCTCAAAAATCCGCAAATGATTTTATCAAATACCAATTTTTAATCTAAAAGCCAAAGTTGAGCAAGGACGGAAAAATCATCAAGCATCTATCCAATATCTTGAAAACAAGTTTCGCGATTTTCGACCAACATTCCTCTAGACCATCCGTTCATTGCCAAGTAATACCCAATCCAACCCAAAACCATCAAATGATAAGACGTACCATCCACCACAAACAAGAAACGAGTATGTCAATGCTATCTTCACAAGTAGTAGTTTCTAACGATTCCAATCCGAATATCGTTGTTTCACGGTGGAAGCAACATAAATACCGATCATGCCTCATTGATCGAGAAATTGGAAGCTCTCCACAAACATCGATACCCAATTCATAAGCATACGGAGGAGATGATGGAACTATGAAATAATCACCACGCTCAAACTATGATCTTCGAGGATGACACACCGTTGTGTGATCCCATGGAAGCGAACCTAGTCCAACATGAAGGATATCACGGAGGATATCACCACCAAAATTCCGTAAATTGTACTCTATCCATATCACAACCCAACCCATACATATCCTCGATATCGGTCATGGAATACAATACCTCATCCATCACAACATTTCAATACACCTAAAACCTCACTGGAGGAGATGATGAGAGAGTGGATGGCCAATCAAACAAAAGCCAATGAGAATATGACGAACCTGTTGGTTGAATTGGAACATAAAGTCGATCAAGGAAGAAGGAACCAACAAGCAATAAGCCAAGACTTGAAGAGGAGGATAGAAAGATTAAGTAAGGAACAGAAAGTCCATCACGCTGAATCTCTTCCTTACACCACATATTCCAACTCTAGACATGAGTTTGTCTACAAACCACCCTCAATTCAATACGAGAACGATAAGGGTGAGGATGAATTTATCGAAGAGGACGAGACCGAGCATATTCCAACCACACCAAATCTAAACCAAATCATGTCTAACTCACCAACCGTGTTACCTTTTCTTGAGGATTGCACCATGCATATCCCAATGACGCAATTAAAAGGTCTGAACACAATCATGTTGATGATGAGAAGTTCAACAAATTCAAGTGACAACCGGAATGGAGAACTGAAAGAAAGATAGACAAATGGTCCGAACCAAAAATCCAGTTTCTTTAAATCAAAACGGTAGGACTAAGCCACCTCCTTTAACTCACCTTGAGAATGTGGATGCAATATTCACGGGAGTGGAAAGTCCGATGATCCTCTGAAAATCATAAAGATCCGCCACCGTCCTCATTTCAAATGAAATCGACCAAATGTTCGAGATAACAAAGAGGACTTTCACTTGGTCAAACCAAAAGAATCAAATGTATTCCCATCCATTGTGGAGTACAAACCAAAGATTCCATACCTCAACGTTTAAGAGCTGAAATTCCCCATTTGAACCGTATGGTCAAAGTATCCTAATCCGGAAAGATTCGAGTCAGCGGATGACTCGGTAATAAAACAAGCGCTTCTGAGGCAACCCGTGTGTTTTAGATTTGATTTTCTGTGGTCACTCCCAAAGTTTAAACCTTTGTTGAACTTAAGTGTGGGGTGCCACCTTTAATAAAACCTTTTGTTTGTTTATAAGATTGTGTGCGGTGATGATTTCTCCAAAGGACGCTAGGAATGAAGAAAGAATTTTAAGTCGATAAACTCGTTGACATATCTCGGTTTCATCTCTATTTTCCTATTTCTATACTTTGAAGTTCACTTTTCATTGAGGACAATGTCTAACTTAAGTGTGGGGGTGAATAGGAAAATTAGATTTTCATGCTTAAATTTAAAATTTTGTTTGCCCTTGTGATCTAGTTGTTTTCACACTTTTAGGGTTATCTATTAGAATAATCGGATCATTCCATCGGTAAAATTGGTAATATTTGAAACTTCGAGATGTGTTCCGATTACTATTGCAATCCATTCAGGATCGATAAACATTCGCTAGCACGTATTATACCCTTTCCACTAAATTGTGAGGATTTGAGCCTATTTCTTATTAGCATACATCTTTTATGCTTGGATCTTTGCTATGAGTGTGCGGTGATTTTATTTATTCTAGAACTTGTGCTTGTAAATCATTACTGCATCGCGGTGAGATTGCATTAAATGCGATATAAGTGAATTAGTGTGATAAAGAGGCACCTTAGGATTTAACCCAAATGGCCTTCCATTTTACATTTAATGATTTATTAGCTAGCCACATTGGTCAGTTAACCATCCACATGGACCCATTTGTAGTGCTCATTTTAACACTAGATACCCCTAGTTACACCCTCTGAGCCATCCCTTTCATTTTTGCTTCACCCAGAAAATACAAAAAGATTTTACACTTTAAACCTTAGCCTATCCCGTATCAATGTCTAACGATTGGTTGCTAGTCACCTAGAAAGTGAAGATTGTTCAAATAATTATGAGTACCATATCCTATGAGATTGATTGAGCCATGCGTTATGTTATGTTCAAAAAAAAAAGTATGAGAAAATATTAGCCAATGAGCTATGATCATAGAATAATTTTCATGGCAAAGTGAAAAGCTGTGAAAAGTGAAAAAGAAGAAAGCAAAGCTATAATCGCTTATTTGGTTCGTGGAATGTTTGGTAGCTAGCAACACGGTATTAGACTTGATTTCATTTTATTTTAACACCAATTTCATAAACATTCCCATGCCTTATCCATACCCTTAACCCTTAGCCATATCATTATAACCTGAATAAAAGCCCTCTTTAGATGTTTTTGCTTGGTGCTCATGCTACGTCGGTGGAGTTTTGTTTCTTGTACAAGCTTATGGTAATAATCTAATCATGACTGACCAATGAGTGTGATTTATCTTGTTACTCCACTAAAAATGAGTGATTGAGTGAATTATATTTCGTTCCTTTTTCGTGAGGTATTTTGAAATGTTAATCATGCAAGAAAATCATTGGATATTGTCAAACATCTTGATGTTTCACCCTTATAAAGCATAATTGATGAATCCTCTCGTATTTATACTTGGTTGATTTGCATCACATTTTTCATAATCACGATCTTTTACCGATGAATGTTTTCCTAGATTCGCTTGAGGGCAAGCAAAGTTTAAGTGTGGGGAATTTGATAACGCCAGTTGTGCATGTTTTTAGTAGCGTTATGTGTGCTTTTATATCTGTTATTTGGTTATATTTGCGTGATTATAGTGCTTAAACACATCAAAAGATGTTTGTCTAGTGTTTATAACCAAGTGCAGGGAATCGGAGGAAAATAAAGAAATGTTCAGCAAAACGAAGATTCCCGTTTCAGTAATACTAAATCAGTATCTCAAGGACCTTTGAAGACCTTAGCGATTGAAGAACCGAGTTCTACAAGACATAGTAAAGAAAAGATTAAGTTTCCGTATCTCAGAAGATCCAACCGTGACCGGATCGGTTGGAAAACGGCCTGAATCAATGTTTTAACCATCGCCAGCCGATCGGTCGCAACCCGCAACCGGATCGGTTGGCTTGTTGATATTGAAGACCAACCGGATCGGTTAGTCGTATGACCGATCCGGTTGGAGAAGCTGCAGTTGCCAAATCTTAATCACTAAGTTTCCCCTTTGCATCCAAATGATTCTATGACCTTCTCTTGGTGTATTCTAGTCCCTTCCTTACTCTTTGGAGGCCAAGTTTAGCAATTAATACCCTAGGCCTTGGAATTAGTATAAATAGAGGCTAATTGTGAGCATATGAGACACACCTAAAATACCAATCTCTCTACTCATCAAACAACACCTTAAGCTCTAAAAATTCGTCCTTAGAAGTCCAGAGAATTTTGGAGATCCAGAAGTTCACCATTTGGAAGCCAAATCACCAAGAAGTCCACCTCAATACTTTGGGAATCATTACTTCATCATTTGTAATCTTATTCCAAGCATTGTAAGACTTTCAATCATGTTTTCTAATGTTCAAAGTTATGATTTTATGTTCATGTTTGCTATGAGTGGCTAGTTTCTTTATACACTTGCTTAAATGATGTTGATTATCATATGATTAGTAAGTGATTGTGTTAACATGTTTTAATTCAATTTCAAGTTGATTCTAAGACCCAATTGTGCTAAAGTTTCATAGTGGCATTTGTTAATCAAGTTTGGCTAATTGATAGTAATCGTTGTGGTCGAAAGGACTTATTGCTATTCAACTAGTCATAATCATTTTGTCTATGGATGATTGTTTTTACCCATTATTCTTGATTACACAAAGGAACTAAGGTGTGGTTGTAATAGAAACACTTTTGATTATCAAATTGGATTGGTTGGAAACATCTAAATGGTCGTAAGATTAGTTGTTGAGAATCAAATGTAGCCTTTTGTCTATGATCGGTTACCTTTGTATTGACCATTTCTTAAGCAATTTGATGAACAAGTGGATGTTTTGTGTTTAAGTTTATGTATGTAGACTTATGAAACTTGAATTGATCTTGAATTGATTGGTTAAACTTAATGCTTGTTTTTATAAACTAAACTTTTGATCAAAGTTTAACTTGTAAGAACAATAGATTAGTGCACCAACTAATTATCATAACCAACATGTTAAGAGGTTAACACAATCACATTAATCTATGATATGAAACTAGTTTAAGCAAGTGTAGTTTTAATCATCCAATTTCATTATATCTATTTGCTTTGTTATATGTTTTGGATAGACTCCGTTAATTCAAACTTGTGCTTAGATTCACTCAAATCCTTGCGAACGATCCCGACTTACCTTCATAATCTTGCTATAACGGACGAGTATACTTGCTCGTATGTGTTATTGGTAATATTGGTAATTCACCTTTATAAATTTAAAACTTGCACCAACCGAGCACATCATGAATGAACCTAATCATTGTAGTGTAGTATTAGGGTAAGCCACGGTGTTGATATCGTTCTCTGGGGAATAGGAATGCTAGTGAGAAGTTACTACGCTAAGGTTGGGGTTGAGGAAGATTATTTTTATCTTTTTATGTTTTTAGGAAATGGAAAAGTACGAATCTTGGGGTTTGGATTTGGGGTTGGTATTGCTACCGATTACTCTATTTATCTAATTATCTAATCTAAGGTGTATGTAGTCTATGTCTAATTATTGTGTGCTCGTATGATAGTTTAAAGATGTGTTCACTTAGGTTTTACTACTCCTTAATTATCTCCTATTGATGGTTGAATTGTCACATCCTTATTCTTAATCGCGTTGTGTGTCTAAAGTTGTGGGGTATCGCTTATCCCTAACTCTTTGAAGTACCAAAGGTCTCATCTACAAAAACCACTAGGGATCATAAACTCTAACTCTAAGGCCTCTTTGAAAGGTTTAGCTTACAACCACTCTAAGTGCTATAACCTAAGATTCACAAAGATTAATCAAGCATTAAGTACACAACGAATGACCTATCGCATTACTAGATCATTAATAATTAAGATAAGAGATAACCAATCAATATTCAATAATTAAGTTTCATATTCCCTAAGCAAGCACACAAGTAAATTAGCCGGACATGAAGAACATGCAAGCATACACACAAATAATCAAAGACATAATTGAATTAATGAAGTAAAACACTTATCTTGATGTAAGATAGGGTTTGGAACCCTAAATTACTGTACAAGACAGCCTTGGTTCGGTTTAGGTTTTTACTCCAAAAGACTACCCACTAATACTGAAAAATTTGGATTCTATATATAAGATTACATGGCGTCACCTTATGTTTTGTGACGCCGTCGGATCGCCGTCATTAGGGTTTCGTCTTGGCCACGTTAGTCTTGCGACGCGTCACCTTGTGCTTGTGAAGCCGTCCTCTTGACCGGCGTCGTTCGAGTTGCGACGGCCCACGCTTTTAAAGCCCGACACCGTCACTTGAAAATAAGAGATTTGGCTTTTGTCCCGTCACAAAATCCTCGACGGCGTCGCAATTAGCGATGGACGCCGTCACCTTGTCTTTTCAAGCGGTGGAGTGTCTCGATTCTTGACTTTGGCCATTTTCTTCAGATATCCGCCTTTTCGTCCAAATAAGTTCCATTACTGACAATTTGCCTTCAAGAGACCTAAAAAGTGAAAAGGAGCGATATTAAGTAATAACGGATACAAAGTGATCAAATAAGGGCTTAAACGACCCTTAAAAGGTACATTTAAAACCTTATCAAATATCCCTACACTTGGTATTTGCTTGTCCTCAAGCAAATGTGCTTTAGCCAATTAATTTAAAAGTTAGGGGTCATGAAGCATTGGTTTAAAACAGTCCACAACACATATAAGCCCAAGAAAGTCATAACAAGCACGGAAATTACATACTAGCACCTCACATGGGGTGTTTGGATACTCACATCTCTCGGTGTATATGTAATATAACAAGTTGGAAATGGAAGATAAACACTCATTAACCGGTCCTAGTACATAGATTACCATAGGCTTGAGAATAGATCAAACCTCCATCGCTTTGGCGTAAGCACCTAGGAAAGACTATCAAAGAGGTCTTTAAAGGGTTGTAGTGTTAGGCTTACGGTAGGGAAACAAAGGGTTTGGTGGGATAGGCTATTTAGTGGTGGCAAGTCAAAAATATTTATGTTACAAGCATACGAAGAATGGTGTTGCTAAGCCAAGACTCGACACTCTAAACTCTAGATAACTGAAACAAACAAACATAAATTTAAAGGATAGATGTAGGATGGTAGCCCGTATGTTTTTTGTTTTTTTTTTTTAATCACTCTATTTTTATTTTTATTTTCTCTTTTTCTATTTTTTTTTTAATTTTTTTTCATACACTTTTACTCTATCATCCTCTACGGTAACATCAAAATGATAGGGATTTATAGGCACATCCCTACACTTGAGTTTTATTACTCTAACACTAATTTGACCCGAATTGAAAAGATCAAAACACTTGGGGTATTTTATTACGCAAATTAGGAATTTAACGTTCCCTTCCAATCATTTTATAAACTTTAACTTTTCCCATGAGTCCCAATCATCCCAAGCGTGTACAAAGGATATGACTCGACTTAGCAACTCATGCAAGCAACTAGATAATTGAACTAAGGGTTTAGGGTGATAACAATAATGCACTAAAAGTGAGTGCATACAGGGTAGGCTAAGGCGATTTGGGTATATATTTGGGGGTGGGGTGTAAACAATGCTCTTCATTGATATTCCGAAAAAACCGAATCATCACGAGAACCGCGAAAAGGATAGGCTATGAGGGGTTAACTAGGGGTATCGTGTACTAAAGATGAGTACAACGCAAAGGGTGTGGGGGAATTACGCAAAGGGTGTACAACCCAATGTTCCCCGAAAGTATCAAAGTTATGATAATGGAAGGTAATTAAAAACGAAAGAAACTAATACTCCCCTGATTCGCTCGGTAGAATCCGTGTGTGAATTAGTGGTTAAATCCTTTCCAAGAAAAATGTATGCGTGAAAAGCTCCTTCCAATCTTTTGTTTCTTCTTCTTGATAAATAAAACCGCACATTCGAAGAAAACAAACGAAACCTTCGTAAAATCGCGGTAATAATATATATAAGACTCGATTAAACTAGGATATAATGCTTGTGGAATGGATGTTTATAGAATTTTGGAAAATTAAGACACGAAAATTCCAAAATTTATAAGTAGCTCGAAAACGAGAAAAAGTAACTGTTGTTTTACTCCTTCACAAGCCGTCAGTTATCCCGACAAAAGCGGTCTGCGATTTTTCGGAAAAATTCGGAAAATTTATATCTTTAGAATCGGAAAAATTTCGCAAAACATCTATTATGACTCGATACAAGCATTTGACTCAAACAAACACACATATATATCTTTTAATGAATTGTTATTCTCATGTTTACGTTTCTTTTGAAAACGTGTGTTATCCTCCCTTCACTTATCCTTTATGTAAAATACCTTTATACGCAATTAAGACGAGGTTAAAACAAAATAAAGCATTTTTACAAATTTAAACATGAGAATAAACAATCAATAAAGATATACGACACTAACAATCAAACAATTAACCATGGGTTGCCTCCCAAAGCGCTTTTCTTTATTAAGAGTCTTGTAGCTAGACTCGTAGTCGTGCCCTCACGTTACTTCATTACCGCCATGTTCTTTCTCATGCGGGTCTCTATTGGGGATTCCATGTTGTAGAAGTGCCCTATGATGCACTCTCTAAGAGTTCATCCTCTCCCCAATTGGTCCTATATTTCGGTCCTAGGTTCAAGCAATCCTTATAGAATCCAAAATCGTAGCCATAACATACTCTACTCCTTTTCTTTATCCTCCTCATTCCTATAATAGACCGATAGTTTAAGTTCCTTTTCATCATTAGAGTGATGAAAACTTCTCAATCTTAAACGGCATTTGGTAAGCTATGTTATCGGTCTCATCTTTAAATCGCACTATTCTAACGAGGGATCATAGGTCATCCCGGTGCTTTCTATGAAAGGTTTTCCTAGAATAACGTGGGACAAGCTAGGATCTATGGCCGTGCTAATATCATCCACAATTATGAAGTCCGTAGGTAACGTGAAACTACCTACATAAATGGGTAATCCCTTAACTCTACCAAGAAAATTGCAACTAACACTATGATCATCGGGGTTTTGCCTAGTTGGAATAGGCTCTTCACTACCCAATTGTAGTAGGTGTTAGTCATTATGTTGATTGGGGATTTGCGATCAATGTAGGCCTTTGCCACGAAAAGGTGTCCTATGCAACATGGTATCTTAAGATTCCAAGGGTTCCCAAACTTGATTCTAGGGCTTTTCCTAACATACATGTGACGGAGGTCACGTACTAAGTGAGGGTGGCAAGATAGCTCTTCTTCCGTAGGAAACTCATTGAAATAGTCATTGTCTACTTCATCTACTTCCTCGGTTGTTTCATTAGTCTCACGTGTATGGTCCTCTTCGTCATTTGTTCTATTAGGTTTCACTAAGGCGATGGTATTGACGAATTGAACATGCTTAGCTAACTTACTTGGGTCCTTAATCTCTACACGGAAGGCTCGAGAGTTGAGATAGCATTAACCTTCCTATCACTATTGGTCATGGCTTGCAAAAGGTTATCTATCTTCCTATCCATTTCGACATTGTTGGTTAAAGCGGTCCGAGAGTTTAGCTATTTGGGCTTCTTGGGATGCAACTAGGTTTTGCAACATCCCATCGACGTTTTGTTGGTTAGGACCGTGAGGTGGGGGCCATGAAAAATCATTAGAAGTGAATTCCTTGGTTTGTCCCCAATAGAAGTCGGGCTTGCCCTTCCATGCTTCTCGGGTTTCATTGAAATTCCTAGGTCCGGGTGTTGTGGGGAATCTTCCTCCAGTTCCATTAATACGCGAGGATGCGTAGTCAACGGAAGCATGTTTGGGGGATCGGGTGCAAGTATGCGTGTTATGAGGATCATAAAACGGCTCACACGAAGAAGAAACTTTGTTCACATGGCGTGAAGAATTAGGGTTTTCGTAGGAACTCATTAGGAATTGAACTTGATCTTCAAGTTCGATCATCCTGATCGGAATATTGTAAGTCAATGGGAGGCAAGGAGATTGCCTTAACGGTTTTGGGCAACTCACGGGGTCATTCCAACTTTCGTTGTCATAGAGAGCAAGGTCTCTATTATACCCCATGATTCTTCCGTAGTGAGATCACTAAGTTTTCCACCATTTGCTTGGTCAAAAGATTTGGACTTGGAGCCAAAGATCAATGCTACGATGAGGGACTTTATGAAGTAAGTCCTTGAATCGAGTCCATGCTTCGTAGAGATTCACCTTGACGTTGTTGAAACATCAAGATGTCATTCTTAAGCTTAGTGGTTCTCCCGTGGGAAAAATTGAGCAAGGAAGCGAGAGGTGAGATCATCCCAACTTGAGATGGAGCGGTGGGAAGTCGCTCAAGCCAATTACTAGCTTGGTCCCGAGAGAGAATTGGAAGAGATGCGGTAGCGTGGTCTCCCGGTAGTAGCATCAAGGTCAATGGAATCGACAATTTTGAGGAAATCCTCGATGTCGATTTGGATCTTGAACGAAGTCCATGGAATGCACATCCGTTTTGCACCAACCGGATGGTGTCGATCGCAGGGGCCGTAGTGTAGGCTTGGTCGGGAGCTCAATGGTGTTCCTATAGCCTAGGTGGCTTGGTCTCGAGTCTTCACCAAGAGTACGGGCTCTTGGCGGGTCAATTGGTGGTGGGTTGATGAATGGTGGGTGGTTATCACCTTCCATGATGAAAAGTGATGGGATTATGAACAAAAGTCATGAAGAAGGGGGATAGACTACGAGAAAGCTAAAAAAATGAGAAACAATTTACTTGATAGGAATCAAGCAAAGGAACCTAAACGAGGTGGACTACTAACTAGCTATTCTATTCCGCGGCAGCAGCGCCAAAAACTTGATAACGCTACACGCGTCGTTCGGGGTCAAAGGAACTTCCTTTTCTTCGAGCAAGTTTTATAACACCCTAGGCAGTGAACCTAATCGTTGTAGTGTAGTATTAGGGTAAGCCACGGTGTTGATATCGTTCTCTGGGGAATAGGAATGCTAGTGAGAAGTTACTACGCTAAGGTTGGGGTTGAGGAAGATTATTTTTATCTTTTTATGTTTTTTAGGAAATGGAAAAGTACGGATCTCGGGGTTTGGATTTGGGGGTTGGTATTGCTACCGATTACTCTATTTATCTAATTATCTAATCTAAGGTGTATGTAGTCTATGTCTAATTATTGTGTGCTCGTATGATAGTTTAAAGATGTGTTCACTTAGGTTTTACTACTCCTTAATTATCTCCTATTGATGGTTGAATTGTCACGTCCGTATTCTTAATCGCGTTGTGTGTCTAAAGTTGTAGGGTATGCGTTTATCCCTAACTCTTTAAAGTTACCAAAGGGTCTCGTCTACAAAAAAACCACTAGGGATCATAAACTCTAACTCTAAGGCCTCTTTGGAAGGTTTAGCTTACAACCACTCTAAGTGCTATAACCTAAGGTTCACAAAGATTAATCAAGCATTAAGTACACAACGAATGACCTATCGAGATCATTAACAATTAAGATAAGAGACAACCAATCAATATTCAATAATTAAGTTTCATATTCCCTAAGCAAACACACAAGTAAATTAGCCGGACATGGAGAACATGTAAGCATACACACAAATAATCAAAAACATAATTGAATTAATGAAGTAAAACACTTATCTTGATGTAAGATAGGGTTTGGAACCCTAAATTATTGTACAATACTGACCTTGGTTCGGTTTAGGTTTTACTCCAAAGACTACCCACTAATCTTGAAAAATTCGGATTATATATAGAAGATTACATATGCGACGGCGTCACTTTATGTTTTGTGACGCCGTCGGATCGCCGTCATTAGGGTTTCGTCTTGGCCACGTTAGTCTTTGACGGCGTCACCTTGTGCTTGTGACGCCGTGCGGATCGAATCTAGGCCCGTCGAGTTGCGGCTACTCTCTTTTAAAGCGACACCGTCACTTGAAAATAAGAGACTTGGCTTTTGTCCGTCACAAAATCCTCCGACGGCGTCATGATTAAGCGATGGACGCCGCCACCTTGTCTATTTTTAGCGACTAGAGTGTCTCGATTCTTGACTTTGGCCATTTTCTTCAGATATCCGCCTTTTCGTCCAAATAAGTGCCATTACGACAATTTGCCTTCAAGAGACCTAAAAGTGAAAAGGAACGATATTAAGTAATAACGGATACAAAAGTGATCAAATAAGGGCTTAAACGACCCCTCAAAAAGGTACATTTTAAAACCTTATCAATAAGCAAGATTTTGAATCATACCCCTTAATTGTTTGAATTCCGCAGTCTCGTTTGGAGCGGTTGGAAGTTGTTCATAGTAATCAAAGGGTTCCAATTCAATGTTAGTTATGGGGTTGACATCTTCTTCTTCTTCTCCTTCCGAGGAGTCCGAGAGAGCTTTAGGTTTCTTTCATTGACCAGGAACCGTTTAGAGGGTTGTTTGGTAAGAGGTACCATTACGTGATCAGCAAAGAAATGATCATTATTGATAGGAGATGGTTGCAATGCACTAACATACTTACAAAGTCGTGTTAGGAGCATACCATATGAAAGTACCATGTTGGAAGCTTTGAATACCCCGGCCATTCTCCTCACCATGTAATAGGCGAGATTAAATGGCTTTTGGTGGATAAGACAATAGATCATTTGCACAAGACATGCATTTTGATGATCCTTGTTACCAACTAGGCTAATGACGTTTTCCTAAGTTTCTTCCCATTTTCTAAACATGGGATGCATTTGAAAAGTTCCATTTGAAAAGGATTACGGTGAATGAGCTTTTTGTTTCGGTCGTACCGGGATTGGTCGGTCCTAACCTTGAAGATAGAATCTCGAATGATTTCGGGATCATAAAGAGGAGTATTGTAGATAGGTTTAGAATCAAGTACAAGGTTTGAGTATTAATTGCCCAATCTTGAGAATACATACAAATTCCTTCACAAGGAATGCGAAAAATTTGAGCAAATGTGTTGAGAGGTAGAATGAAGTTTCGTTTATTGATGATGAAGGCGATTGAAATGCTATCATCGGCGTTTCGAATGATCCTAATGCTTTTATAGAATTCAAAGATGAAAACCGGGAAAATTTGTTCATCAATGTCAAGAAGACAATCAAAGTTGATTGCCGAGAAAGCTTGACAAGTTTCGGTATCTTCAAGGAAACATTCCTTGACTACACGACCTTCGTGAATAAGTCGTTTTTCAAGTCTTTTGAAGACTTTGCGATCGGTTTTTGATAGCCCTTCTTCCTGGTAGTAATGGGTGAGGTAATGGGCGGTATTGTGGTGGTCTTGTTGAGTGGCTTTAGGCATGGTTGGTCCTAGAAACAAAAATATTCTAATTAGGTAAAATTAGTTGAGATGGGTTTATGGTTTTGATTTGTATTAACAATGTTGTGAACACAATGTAATCCTAATTGTGTTAAAGTCCTTTTAATGATTAATATTGAAAACCCTAATTGAATTAATTGATTAGAAATTGTGTAACCATAAACCACAGGATGAGGATGATGGAAATTAGAACAAGTTAGTGTAATTACTTACAATTGTGTTCAAGTGAGGAACACTTGAGGGTTTGAGTCCTATGAGGATGAAATCAATTGTTGAGTCGTTTTGTGTTATGCGGGGGAGGAAACCGGTGCGTGATGTTTTTGAAATGCGTATAGTCGTGTTGCATCCTCACGGTTCCCGGATCCCTTGTAGGCGTAAAAGGGTTGCTTGGCTTTAATTTTGTAGTAGGCTATAAGCTAGCTTACGGAACAAAATTAGTTTAAAGGTTTCAAATAAAAAGATGCTTTGGTTGACGTGATTTGATAAGTTAATTATCACGGATTCATTTGTGACGACGGCGTTAGTTTGACGAAATCAAAGGAATACTATTCTCGATGATGAGTAAGTCGGGAAAGTCACGAAAGAGAGACTTTTTCAAGAGACTGGCAGTTTATTTAAACAAATAAGAACTGTGATATCAACATAATCATGTAAGCTAACTAAAGTAATCCTTTGTACTTAGAGGAAGTAGGTTGTGATTACTTTTGGATCCTTTCTCGAAGGTTGGCTTCATTATTCTTTGAATAGAAATGAAGGTTTTGAAGAGATCCTAGCATGAAGATTTCTTGAAACAGATATGTTAGAATGATCTATCAATGTCCAACATGAACTAGAAAATTTTTTTGAAATATTTCCTTCTTTGCAGTTTTCAAACATACACGGATCGTATCAAGTTTTTAAAGTACAACATACTCTAAGAAACTTGTTAACGAAGCTCTGATGCCAATTGTGGAAAACTAGAAGGGGGGGGGGTTGAATAGTTTTACCTATTTAAAACTTCCTTTTAAATATTCAGATCGACTTATGTCAATCTATTTAGTTGTTTATCTTGGACGTTGATAGATAGATATATAAACGTGTAATGAAAGATAAAGAGTAAGAAGCACATAACCACGACACGAGTATTTATAGTGGTTCAGCTACAAGGACACCTTCTTTGCCCTACTCCACTCCCCAAGTCACCTACTCGAGAGTTCGTAAACACTACACGACACCAATATCCTTATGGCGGAGAAGCCTTCACAACGCCGCCTACTCTTTTTCCGGTGCTAGGCTAACCATCGGGTTCTTTCACTCCAAGGTGAACCACACCTATCACAACATTACCTACCCTTTATTAGGTACTAGGCTAAGCACCTAGCTCCATTACTATGGAGGAACTACTACCCATCATAATACAACACCTAATTTCAAGGAGATCCACTCCTTGTTACAACATCATCAAGGATATCACCATCCTTGGAAATAAACTAATACTTATATGTATATCGATGCACCTCATCGATTATCGACCTAGGCATCTGCACTAATGCCTTTGAAACAACGCTTGGCACCTTTCACTGATGCCTTGGTCTTGACACCTTTAGCATTCTTCACTAATGCTTTTGACACATATGTGAAGCACCTTTCGCTAATGCTTTCGTCTTGACTCCTTCGGCATCCTTCACTAATGCCTTCAACACAACATCTCTACGGAGGAAGAAAGAACTATCAACAAGAGAACCTCAGTTGTCTTGATGATGACGAAGCATGGCAACTCATGGACTTGAGCTTGCTCGACTTCAAGAAGTGGTGATCTCGCCTTTAAGAGGAACCTAGAGAATCACACAAAAATTAAAGACAAACTACATAGAAAGATCCCTTAGGATCAGTGGTTAGAGAGGTACAATACTTGGAGAAAGTATGTGTGAAAGTGGTGAGCTAAAAGGAAGAAATGGCTCACTATTTATAGAGGAGAAAGTTTACTATTCCTCGGATCCCACGGATCCTTCCCACAAGGGATCCGTCTAGCGTAAAGGTAGGGATCCGTGGGACGCTCCTCTTTACCAATGGGTATTTTGGTTATGGGTCATGGGTCATGGGTCATGGGTTATGGGTTGATGCATGGATCTTTTACTAGATACGATGTATCTCATGGGTTCAATGTTCCTAGTCAAGTGGTTTGGATAATACCATGGGTTATGGGTCAATACCATTTGTTAGTTTTACCCATTTTAGTATATATTAGTTTAAGTACATATTTACCCAAATATGTAAACACTAGTTGTTGTACATATGTATTACTAAATCATAAAATCACTTATACTTGTTTTAGTGTTTTATGTGAAAACGTAAGTGTATTAGAAAACTATTAGCTCAAACAGTTTACGTATTTTATTTGTTTCGTTAAAATGATTTTCGTTTTCATTGACAAAACATTAGAAGATCGTAAAATATAAATAAACGTTTTACGACTTATTTGTATTAACAGTTTTGTTGTTTGTGTTGATTCTCGTGGTTTATTTCATGGTTTTATGCGGTTTGTTCATTTTTTATGCGGTTTGGTTATGTTTGATGTGGTCGTGAGTGACGTGGTTTGTTGTTTGAGTCGTAATAATGTTTGGTAGTGATATCGGTTGAATCTGTTTTTGAATTGGTTTCATTAAGTAGTGATTACTGGTTTTAATGATTATAGTACTGATTCTGTTTCAAGCAGTTTTCATGTTTCTGCTATATCTTGAGTCTGCTGCTACTGTTTATGATGTTCTTGGAAGAGGTTTGTGGTCATGTTCTTTGAAGAGGTTTGTCAAATAAACTGTCCAGATTCAATGTTCTAAATGCGGTTTGTGTCAAACCGCTTTTGAGCGGTTTGTCTATTTTACATCACAGTTCGGTGTATCTTTGCGATTTGTCCTTGTTCAAAAGCGATTTGTCTCAAATGTCTTTTTAAAGCGATTTGTTATTAAAATATGTGTTGACCGGTCAAAGGCGATTTGTCACTATATCTTGGCGATTTGTGTATGTAATGACTTAGTGGTTTGTTACCTGATTGTGAAAGCGATTTGTCACCAAATTATGCAACTTGGGTATGCGTTTTGACCATACTACTAAACCATTTTGACTCTGCAAAACTATACGTGGACTGATAGAAAAACTAGATGAAGAGTTTTGACCATGACCACACAACCTTATTATCATGACTCATGACCTCAGCTGCTACTACAACATCATCAGTCCAAAGTCCAAGTCTTCGACAACAACTAACAACCAATCATCATCACGACTACTACTACAACTCATTCTATCACATCTCCAACATCTATTCTAAATCAAAACTTAAATCGGCGAAAAATAAAATATCTCGAGATCTTGTTGTCCTTCGTGGTTTTCAATGCAACATCAAGACGCTTTTAAGGTCTAGATCACGAAGAATCACATATCCTCATCGATCTAAATGTTTGAGCGGAGCCTCGGTTATTTCAAAGCAGAATAAGAAAAGAAAGTAACAAGTATGCTACTTCTTAGTCTTGGTTCGCTTTTATTATCCAAAATATCAAGATTCAAAAACCTTTATAAATGATTTGATCTCAGCTTATCATCTCGTGATCATTAATGAAATATCAATCGTATGAACTCACAAAATAACGATTGCATCATTGATCAAAATAAAACCTTTTTGATAATATTCAAATCAAAGTGTTAGATGTAAAACACTATGGGGTTTAACATCTTAAAGTGATTCGTGGTTGTGATTAAAAACAAAAACAGAATCATATACAATAAGATCAAAACCTACCTGGAATCATTGGTTTGTTTTTGTGGCTGTCGCTAATCCCATGCCATCCATGTGGCGAATCTAAGTCCTTCGACTCAAAAGCCATTCACCTCATGCCATCCCTGTGGCGAGGTCATCTTGTTCACGAAAGATAATACTAGCTCCGAGTCATTTTCTTTGGAAGGAATGAAACTTGTTTGACTTATGATTTGATGAGGTGCGTTTTTGAGGAGAAGGTGTGATTGTTTAGTTGAATATGAAAAAATCTGAGGTGCGTATGATTAGGAGTATAGGGCAGATTATGCTTGATGATATGATATTTTGGAGAGAGTTTATAAGATGCAGGCGTGTATTCTGATTTAGGGTTTGAGAGGCGTGAGATATTAGGGCAAATGTGTGTGAGGTCTTGTGTTAAATACCAAATAATTAGGGTATTATGCTTTGGACGGGTATTGTGTGTTTTGATTGGACTGATTGTTGGGCCTCGTTTATTTTTGGGTCCTATTAAGCTAAGCTCATATCCGAATGGACTTATGTCAAAATGGTTAATTGGGCCGTGATTTGTGTGGTACAAATGGTGATATACGTGACAACGTAGTGGTGTAGTATATTTGAATCGAGATAAATGTCTTATGGGTGTATTTGAATTGAACTTGGATGATTATTATGTTGGACTTTGATGGGTATGTGATATTATGTGAAATGGCCGTTTTCATAACCCATAGCATTTGAGTGTCATTGAATTTATGTGATTGTGTTGAATCGAAGTGTATTTCTTGAACCGAATCGACGATTAAGCGATCGGACGTTGTATGTAAATGATGTGGGTTGTGAATTCTTATCACTTCATTATGATCCGTTTGTGTGTTTAAGGTAATGAACTAATGAGCTTCTCTAAATTTGATTGATGATGAGATTTATGGCGTGCGTGGAGTAAATTGATCATAAGATATGTGATAATGAGTTTTGTTGATGTGATTTGGTATGATGGTGAGAGTTGTTGAGATACGAGGTTTGGTACTACGGTTTATACACTTTCACAAAGGATATTATGTCACGGCTTGAATTGATATTTGAACAAGGTTGACTACGGGGTTGTTTGAATTCGATATTTCTTATTTGGAATTGAAGTGAGGTTTTCGAGTGCGTTTACTTATTCCGTCTTCTTTCTTTCTACCCTTCCACGAAGATGACTTGTTTGGGCATTTATAGAGTGTGATAAAGACTTGGCTATTTATTTATTTTGTGATTCTTTCTCGCTTAACCCACAAGCGTAACTATCACTTGGTGCCTCACGTAGTTGAGGATCGTCAAGAGGTTTTGTACAATGGGTACACCGTTTCTTCTTCACAAGGATTAGTGCAAGCTTAAGTAACAAATCTGGGAATTCTACTTCATGTTCAAGTCGGTATATTGGGTTTACTTCACCATGTGGTCACGACAATTCTTAGAGCGAAATTGTGGATGATGTGCTTACAAAGTATTTAATGGTTCTACATATGGAAGAAGAATTGTTGATGATGTAGAATGAATCGTTGATGAACATTGCATGTTCCCTAAAAGCAGAGATATTCACGAAACCAAAGTTGTCATAACACATTCAAGGCGACATTGTTTACGGTTTTGTCTTGATTTTGTAAAATCGCGAAAGAATCTATTTCTCGGTTTAAATCATAGACTTGTAAAATCTGTGACAATGGAAACATCCTGGTAATAGTAAAGTGCATTTACGGATCTATCTTACGGTTTATTCTTGGTTTTGTAAAATCCCTGAAAGAAACTATTTCTCGGTTTAAACCATAGAATTGTAAAATCCGTGATGATGGAACCATCTGGAGAAAGGAAAGTGTATTTCGGAATCTTTTCTTATGTTGGTGCCACGGTTTCTACTTCGAAGAAGGTATAAAAGGGTGTACTTCATGAATTGGGTGATTGTTTGAATATTCTTCATGGCAGTTTGGTTATTACAATGTTTTACGGGGTTATGTGCTATTAACCGTGGTTGGGATGATACCATTATCATAGTTCACTTAAAACGTAAAAGGAGGCTAGAGTTGAGCTTTTAACCAGAAGATGTGACAACGGCGTTAATCAATATTATTTATTTGAGGTTGAAGTGAAATATCACGGGCAAGTGTACTTAGTATTTGAAGGTATCGGGGATGGTTGGATGAAGATTCTTCAAGATCCTTGTTCGAGCTTATTATCAAAAATGAAGACTTGGAAATCTAGTTATTATTGGGTGACTTTTCCTTTTCTTTTACCACTTGGGAATAGGGCTCTTACCACCACAAAATAACTATCACTTTAAGGAGTTCGTTGTAGTGCTCGATGTCACATTCAATTATGGATTTTCAAGAGGTGATGTCGTCTTATACTTGATGGTTGGTTAGATGAAGAGTATCTGAGACTTAGAGATTCCGGCATAGGAAACCAAAATGCACAATTGAGTCTAGAGCCAAGAGATCATCCACAATATCTCATTAGGACACAAAATAATGAAGACTTCTTGTTTCACACAATGTGGAAAGTAAGTATATATTTAGAGTCCCACGTATTATCCTTGTGGTATTGCGAACATCAAGAGTGATATGTAAAAATATTCACGATGAAGATGGAAATCCTTCAGAGCTAACATCAAACAAGCTCTTGGTGGGTGACATGTGAGATCTTTTCTAAAGATCAAACTTGTGACAAGCGGATAGAAACAATAGGCGATTCACTCTTGAATCAACCTTGGTCCAGAATTGAATTGACGAATACTTTTGGAAAACCGTTCGATGTGCAAATCTTCTTTTCTCTAGCACATCGAATGTGTATTCTTTTCAAATACAAAAAGTATTTTTGATTGAAAATTGATCTTTCTCATAAAACCTTCGTCGTATTGCAAAACTCTTTCTTCAAGCAATATGCGATTGTTTTCAAATCATTTTTCATCAATCGGTGAATCTCAATTATTGGTTCACTCACTCCGTGTTGTCTTCTTTGAGGCGTTCGGTTTGAGAACGACTAGAACATTGCGAAACCATGTCAAGGAGATTCTTGTAATTATACGATCACGAGCGAAGACTTGTATTGATCAGCGGGAACCGTGGGCGTGTACCTCGATTCAGCGAAGTGATCAAAGACACTTTCGTTTGTTTTATTGCTAGCGTTGTTTGCGGTACACCAGACGGTTGCGGTGATTAGAATTGAGAAGTCAATCCAAAGGCGCATGCTCACAACATCCACACTTAATTGAAGAAATCATGACTAGTGCATATCTACATAACCTCGCTCGATATTTTTATACTATGCTTCGCTACGTTCTTTGCAAATATCATGAACTAGTAAAGCCCGCTACTCACGATGGAAAGATGTCATGATCACGAAAGTGTGAGCATGTCGGTCCAAAAGTCACAACATCACATGAAGGCAACACTACAAGCGGTGATCCGATTTCTTGTGGGTGATTGATAAGTCAATTATTATATAAAATATCAAATTACGAAATAAGCGAGAATTACAAATCGACCTTTTAGGAAAAAGGTCGACACATGCTCCCGCGAATACTTGATAAGTGATATTGGGCAAGTGATTATCCGGTCGGTTTCCCAACGAGGTGTGAATCGACGGCCACGCGTTTGAGGTTTGGAATTAAAGTGCTTGAATGGATCGGGAGTTTACGTTTTGGTTACGTTATTCTACAAATTAAAGAACGGAATGAAAATAAAACACGTAAATGAATTAAATGACTAAACTAACTACTAATAAGCATAAGAAACAATAAAATGAAGCTACACTACGTCCTAAGGCAATAAAACTAAAAAAAAGCAGGGAATGCAGAGCCTAAAAGTGAAAACTTTGCAATTTAAAACCTCTCGGTGCAAAACTAATTTTCTACATTCTAAATGACTAAAAATAATTTTAGAAAAAAGCGGATATTTTTAGACTTTTAAATTATTTATTACAATTAAAAACTAAATTAAACTAATTAATTAATTAAAAATACTAAACATTTTAGAAAATTCTAAGAAAATTACAATAAATACTTTAAATGGTACTGGATTTAAGAAAATTAAAAAACTTGCCTACTGCTTATTGAAATCAGCACTAAAAAGCTACAAAAGCTAATAAGCTTAAAACTGAAAATGACTCTAAGTAATTAATAAAGCAAATCATAACACAAGACAACTACTAGTGCAGATGGTAAGGCTATGAGTGGTTGTGTCGTTTGGGGACAGCAGGTCATGGGTTCAATTCCCACCTTCTCCCTTTTTCATTTTGTTTTTTTTTTTGAGTTTTTCCTTCGCAAACTTAATAAGGGACAAAATAAGCAATTTTAAAAAAAAATAAACTTGGAAAGCTTAAAATAAGCTGTATAACAGCTTATTGTTGCAAGAATCACTAAAAAGGATGTTTGGCTAATGAGGCAACTTAAAGGGCAAAAGGCTACTTAAAAAAGCTAAACCTATCAAGGACCTACTTTAATTTATTAAAGAGTACTAATGGGAAAGCAGGAATAAGCAATAAAAAGAAAAAAATCGATAACAAACTCTAAAAGCCCAAAGGTTGCTCAAAAGCAGTTAAAGGGAGAAAGCATAATAAGCCTTCAAATAAGCCATAAAAACTTGTAAAAGCTAAAACCTAATGGGACTAAACTAGGTTACCTAAAAGAACTAATGGGAGCAGAAATAAGCAAATGGAAATACTAAATAAGATTCAAACCAACTCCTATGAATCTGCTATAGCGGTGCAAAAGCACCCGAAGGGACTTTTGAGCTTAAAAGTAAGGGCTTAATTGAACTCTATTGTTGGGATATGAAAGTGCTGAAGATTGACAGAGAGATAAAGTACTGTAAATTATAAAGTACTAGAAAAGTCAAAGAGTCAAAGTACTGCTTAATGATAAAGTCAAAGTACTACATACGAAGTCAAAGTACTGCAAGATCAAAGAACTGTTTTATTGATTTATAGAAAGTCTTGTAATTCTAGAATATTCTATGTTAGATTACTTGACGTACAAGGATACATATTGTAAACCGACTAGGATATCCTTGAGCCTATAAAAGGACTCCTAGATTGGCATTAGATGTACGAGTCTTAGAGTTAACGATTTCACAAGTTTAAGTCGTGATTTTATTAGAGTTTTAGAGAGAAGTTCGATATTATTAATGTTGTTAAAGATGCGCATAATAAAGCGAGTTAGAATTATTAATAAAATCGTTTATTGTTAAAACTATTCTTCTTAGCTTTGTTAAGTAAATTCGCATACTTAATAGAGTTTGCTCGGTGTTTCTCGTAAATAACTTAGGATTTATCCGAGGTTATTAAACCTTAACAAGCTATTTAAGTTAGTTTGATTAGAGTACATCGATCCAACAAGTGGTATCGAGCTTGTGTGGAAACTCGACTAAGAAGAAACCCTAAACCTACAGAGAACCTAAAGATGTCGTGATTACATTCCACCACCTTCCATCACCTCAATGAGGATTCACGTAATCAAGAAGGCGAATATGACTTATGGTGTATGAAGATGAGCGATACATTGCCATTACGAGACCATGCTCTATGGAATGTAATTGTCAATGGTAATGAAGTTGTTCCATAAGCGTAGACATTCTTGGACAACCTAAAGCACCTAAAGCGGTCTTACCGTGACAACCTTAAGGAATCAAGAGAAGGCACTCAATATTCTCTTGTGCGCCATTCAGGATGGTCATCTTCTCAAGTTTCATGATGCTAAAGATGCTAAGCGACTTTGAGTGCTCTCAAGACGAGTTGGAGGAATGAAGCTTCTAAGTAAATGCTGTAATCTGCTTTGAAACAACAGTTTGAAACTTTCTTTGTGGGTGAAAGAAAGAGTCTTAATGCTGCATATGATAGGTTTCAAAATCTCCTCAATATGTTGGAGTTATACAAGGCGAAGTTTCAGTTGAAGATCTTGTCGAAGTTTCTAAGGAGTTTGCCATCCTCGTGGCATGTGATTGCTACTATGATCGAGAGGACAACCAGGGCTTGGATGTTATGGACTTTGATGATCTCTACAATCATCGAAGGTATATGAGCATGAGATGAAGGGTCAAACAAGTTCTAAGTCACACAGTGTTGCTTTTCTATCATCGAAAGAGGCGTTACTTCCACCAAAATCATCGCTTCTCCAACTCAAAATCGTGCCTCAATCTTGTCTCGTATCTGCTCCCACCTATGCTCGACAAATCCCACCACCTACTACTATGCATTAGGATGAAGTTGTGTGTTCTTTCTTTGCACAACAAGCTTCTTTACACATGGTTTATGAAGAAGATCTCTCCAGTTGATGAGGATGCATTAGAAGAGATTGATATTAGGTGGCAAGTTGCTTTGATCCTTTGCAAGGATCAAGAAGTACATGAAGAAAGCTGGAAGAACATTGATTTCAAACCAAAGCAGGGATAACTTTTGACAAATCTAAAATTGAATGCTTGATTGTCAAAAGGCGGATACTTTGCAAAGGAGTGCGGGTTTGCTAAATATCAAGCAAAGCAGGATGGTGAGAAACCAAAGCTGGAGCTAAAAGAAATCCCATTCTTTGAAACAAAGGCTTTGGTTGCTCAAGAGAATTTGTCGGGGTTGTTGGGTGAAGAGTTCGATGATGAACGGTGACTTATTGTATGGTAGCAATGGAAGAAGGCTGTTGATGATTGATGGAAGAATTGGTGGAGCACTTGTTTTTGATGAGGAAGTTGATCATCTTTGCTTTGGAATCTGGAGATGGGTATGGAGGATTTGATTGGAGCTTGGAATGTGAAGATGATCTGTTCTACTTGCAATGGTAGCTACTTCACCAAGTTCAACCCCTATCTACGAGGTATGCTCAAATTGTCATGATTTCTATCAAAAGCGCTAAATAATTATGTGTATGAAAGAGATAATTGTGATAAGGCTAGAGTCGAGGTAGTAGGTTATCAAATAACCTTAGAATCAATGGAAGCTAAAATATTAACACATGAAAATAATGAAATGGCTTGGTGAAAAATATGAACAACAGGATTACCGGTTAAAACTTAGTGAATGGAAACTAAAGCGTAAAATTGCTAAAATTGAGAAACTCACTAAGGAGAGATGATTTGTTAGCAAAGTTTGATGCTGGAAAGAATGCAGTGCATCACATGTTACTTATGTTCAAAAGCAGAGAAGAGCATACATTAGAGCGGCTTAGGATTTGGTATGGACTTTGATAACATAGAAGAAAACATATCTAGTGATAAGGATGAAGGTGATTTTGAGGATGTAACCACTAGTGATGATGAACTCATTAATTATGTAGACACATCTAGTAATGAGGGTTCAATTAGTGAATCACCTCCGAGTTTAAGAAAGACGAGAGGTTATCATCTTGTTCCACATTAGGTTGGTAGTCATCAACCCATAAGACACGATGTCTCACATTTTGGTGTAGGCAGTCTAGAGTTTAGGAAGAAGCTTGTTGGTCAATCTAGGATTTGAAACCCCAAAAGCTGTTGAAACTAATTTTCAAAGTCAAGCGGTACCTTCTACTCAAATCTTTGCTCACAAGTAGTACCTCAAGGAAAACATTTTCAAAACAGTACTGCTAAACCTTTTTGGGATAACTTTGGTCAAAACAGATATAATCATTCACCTAGAAGGCACAATAGTTTTGGTCATAGACATAGGAGAAGTCACTTTGGGAGTATGGGTGAAAAACTGTGTTTTGTGTGTTTTAGTCCTACTCATTTAATCAAGGATTGTGAACATCATTCAAAATACCTAAGGAAATTTCCAAAGAACAGGTATGCCAACCAGAAACCTAGAGAGAACAAACAGGTTTGGAATAATTCTAATAGGGTCAATCACGGTAACTCTTACCAAACCATAGGTACCTCACCGAGAGAAGACCTTTTCTAAACCACAGTATCTTCACAAGCGGTACCTTCTCAAAATCTTGCTCGGTCGAACCAAAGCATCTGCAATTCCACTTGGAATAGAAATCCTAGGAGATCTCATTACTATCAACCTAGAAGGTATTACAATTCACATAGGGATCTAGATCACGGGAACCAAGTGTTAAAACTAAATGGGTTAAGAGGGAAATCTGGCGAGGGACAAACAATACTTTCAACAAAAAGTGAATCGAGATGTTTTCATAATACAAGAAAAAGAGAATGATTTTGCAAAAGAAAGTTACGAAAGTTTTGAAAATCCACATGCTACAAATCAAAAGATAATTACGGATCATGTTTTGAAAAGCGATTGGAAATTACATACTCAAAGAATTTGAGTTTGTAACTCCTGAGGAACACAAGTCGATAATGGCTTGGGTTCCTAAAAGACTAACTCTCTAAATCTTTGTGCGGGGCAACCCGGAAGAGGAGCTTAAAGATCATTTGATTGTAGATAGTAGTTGCTCGGAAGTATGACGAGAGACAAGGATATTACATGCGATTTTAGATCTATTAGTGGAGGAAGAGTTGCATTTGGGAATGATCCCAATGGAGGAAGGATTACTGGGATAGGAACTATCAAAGCAGGGCGTATAGATTTTGAGAATGTTAGATATGTGAAGGAGCTGAAGTTCAACTTATTGCCAGTCTCTCAAATTTGTGACAAAAAGCATCATGTGTTATTCACTGACACAGAATGTCTCATCCTTTCTTCTGAATTTGAGCTTGTTGATGATAACTTGGTAGTACTTAGAGTACCAAGAACCAATGATGTGTATAGTCTGGACATGAAGAGTCTTAACTCTTATGGAAGAGCCACATGTTTAGTGGCAAAAGCAACAACTGAAGAAGCACATCAGTGGCATAGAAGATTGGGCCATGTAAATTTCAAAATATCAACAAGCGGTCAAAGGTAATTTAGTTAGAGGTTTACCTTCAAAGACTTACAAGAATGAACACTCTGTTTGGTGTGTAAGAAGGGTAACAACACAAAGCTTCATGCAAGAAGCTTGAGGAGAGGACAATTAGAGAACCTTTGGAGGCATTACATATGGATTTGTTTGGTCATGTTTACGTGGCGGTTTAAACAAGAAAAATCTTGCTTAGTTATTCTGAGATGATTGCAGATGAGATTCGGTTGGGTATTTTCTTGGGGTTTAAAGATGATACTTTTGATGCTATTCGAGACGGATAATAATAACTTGGAAAACCAATTGAGACTCAAGGTCGGAGGTATTAGATGTGACAATGGGCCCAATTCAAGAACAAGTTTATGGATGAATTTTGTGCTAATAAAGGAATCAAGAGGGAGTTCGATATTGCAAGAACACCACAATGAGAATGGTGTTGCAGAGAGAAAGAATAGGACTTTAATTGAGCGGCTAGAACTATGCTTGCGATTCACAACTACCTATTCATTGCGGGTGAAGTTGTAATCTTGCTTGCTATGTACTCAACAGTGTCGATCCAAAACCACGAGATGAAGACACCTTATGAGTTCTTTGATAGGTAACAAACCCAACATTAGGTTTATGAAGCCTTTTGGATGCCTCTTACTATTTTAAACACAATTGATAATTTGGGAAAGTTTGATGGCAAGTCGGAAGAAGGATATTTATTGGGTTATTGTACCTGTGATGAGGGATTTAGAGTGTACAACAGTCACTAAGAAGATTCAAGATTGTCTTGGGTTGAGTTTTAGAAGATCAAGACAATCGAGAAGGGTAAAGGTCTGATTGGATGTTTGATCATGAGGTTTTAACTCCTTCTATGAACTATGTACCTGTTAGAGAAGAAAATCAACCTGTACATGATGTAGAAGACTCACAATATGTTGTTCATGGAATTCATATTAAACCTGATGATGTTCCTGATGCTACAAAGCAAAGTACTGAAGTTCCAACACAAAGTAGTGATGCACCAAAGAAAAGTACTGATGAACCAAAATCTTCACTATCTGCTGAGGATCAAGATATTCAAGAGACACTTAATCAGATGCTTTACAAGATGTAATGGTACATTCTTATTCGATGAACAAAGAAGAGCTTATGAGCGACAAAGAAAAAGACTATCTTGAAGAATACTCTTACGGTACATTGGACGATGCTTTTGACCAAAATCTTCTGCGCACTGTTGATGATGCTTTAGATGATTTGGATGATCCTACCATGCACGGATTAGAGGCGATGATGAGTTTGAAGATGAAGGTATTTTCTCGATTCAAATGAAGGTCTTGATTATACTAACTTGGATGATGCGTATGGGTTCCACGGTCTCAATCTTAAGGATTCATAAGAATCATCCTCTTGATCAAATCATTGGTCCTTCTACGGGTGATGACAAGACACAAAGCTAAGAGTTTTACTAAACCTCATAATGCTTTACTTAGCTTTGTCTATAAGCGAGCAGTGAATCATAAAGACCATCAAACATGTCTGTTTACTTGTTTTATTTCTCAATAGGAACCCAAGAATATTGCTCAAGCATTGACAAAGAGAGTTGGGTTGAAGGTATGCAGGAAGAACTTCTTCAATTTAAACTACAAAGTTTGGGTTTTATGTGATCTTCGAGATGGGAAGAGTCATTGGAACGAGATGGGTTTTAGAGTCGAGAGAGATGAAAGAGTTAATGTGATCAAGAACAAGGCAAGATTAGTAGCACAAGGCTACGAGACAAGAAGAAGGAGTAGATTATGATGAAGTATTTGCTCTGTAGCAAGAATTGAAGCTATTAGAATATTTCTTGCTTTTGCTTCATATATGGGATTCGGGTTTACGGATGGATGTCAAGAGTGCCTTTTATATGGTACCATTACGGAGGAAGTGTATGTCAAACAACCTCCACGGTTTTGAAGATCCTAAACATCCTAACAAAGTCTAAAAGGTGGTTAAGGCTCTTTATGGTCTTCATCGAGGCACCTAGAGCTTGGTATGAGAGCTCTCCACATTCTTATTACAACATGGTTACGAGAAGGGGAACTATTGATAAGACTTTGTTTATCAAAAGAGACAAGAAGGATATCATGTTAGTTCAAGTCTATGTTGATAATATCATCTTTGGAGCTACCAAGCAGGTCTATGGTTAAGGAGTTTGAGCGGTGATGCGAAAAGAATTTCAAATGAGTTCAATGGGTGAGTTAACTTTCTTTTGGGACTTCAAGTTAAGCGATCCAGGAAGGCATTTTCATTAGTCAAGACAAGTATGTATCGACATACTTAAAGTTTAATTTTGATGACATGAAGTACGTTACTACACCTATTAAATCAATTAACTCATTGGGCAAGGATGAAGATGGACACCGGTTGAAGTCAAGTTATATAGATCAATGATTGGGTCGTCTTATGTATCTCACTGCATCTAGGCACGATATCATGTTTGCAGTTTGTTTATGTGCAAGATATCAAGTCTACCAAAGATTTCTCATATGAATGCGATAAAGAGAATTTTACATTATTTGAAACAACAACCTAAGTTAGGGTTGTGGTATCGAGGATTCACCTTTTCACTTAGAGGCTTTTAGGATAGTGATTATGCGGTGATAATTATGATGAAGATCAACAACGGTGGATGCCAATATCTTGGAAGAAGATTAGTTTCATGGCGGTGTAAAAGCAAACAATTGCGACAACATCATCTCTGAAAGTCGAATATGTAGTCATTGCAAGTTGTTGCGGACAAGTTACGTGGATGCGAATCAACTTTTGGATTATGGGTTCAATTTTAAGAATACTCTATTAATATTGATAATGAGAGTACTATATGTATTGTGAAGAATCGATCTACCATTCCAAAACCAAGCACATTGATTAGGCATCACTTTATCGAGATTGCTATGAGCATGAGGCTCATTAATGTGGTCAAGGTTCACACGGATGATAATGTGGTGACTTACTCACCAAAGGCTTTGATGTTTCAAGGTTAATCGCTTGGTGGTAAGCATTAGCATGATTAACTACTAAGCTACATTTAAGGAGGACTATTTAGTATTAGTATAGTCACTGTGCATTGTTTGAGGGAGGATATTTTGTATACTTAGTTTATATAGAGAATTTGGAAAAATCTTGTTTTTCTTATGAAATCTTGCTTGGAAAATCTTGCTTGGGAAAATCTTGCGTGGAAAATCTTGTTTGTCTTATTAATCTTGTTTCAACGGTAATATTGAGGGTAATTCTACTAACGGTCACTTTGTTATTATGGGTCGTGATTTTTCAAATCTCACCTATAAATAACTACTCTCCGATTTTCCCTCTCATCTTGATATTATCATATCTTTCCATAATTTCTCTCACCATCTCTTATTATTCGATTCTATCTCTCTTTGTGCTTACATACTCACTTATAGCGAATCGTCCTCTTGTTTCAAAGCACAATATGGTGGTAATTTAGACAAGGCCCGAAGATAATGAGGCTTTTCATGATATTATTGATTATTTCTTTGGGTGCCAATTAGTTATGCTCTTTTAGTGGAGCGGATATCATTGAACCTTGGATTCAAGAATTTTGAGCTACTACAGGGATAATATGGAGAATGATGAATTTTATATTAGGGCTACAGTTGTTGGAAGAAGCAAAAGATTCTTGAAGCATCTATTCGAGGCGACTTGTTGTTTAATGATGAAGAAGGGGCTATTCGTTTTGCTAAAGAGTTGATTTGGGAAACTTTTGGGCACCTTGGTTATGAAGGGTCTTTAACTGAACAAACTTTTAGGAAACAACTATTTTGTCCTCAATGGAAGTTTTTAGTGCATGTGTTGCTTCATTGTATTAGTGCTAAAAGTACTTCATGGGAGCAATTTGGATCTAATATTGCATACGCTATGGTGGGATTGGCTACGAGATCGTGTTTCAATTTTCAAGGCGATTCTAGATGGCATGCTTTCCCACATCACTCATGGATCAAAATGGTTAATGTATCGAGGTTTATTCAAGTTTTTCTCGAACAAACAACTGGCGATGTACCAAAGCCTCTGATTTACTTCACATTGTTGTACAACAAGCAAAGATTTTTACCTTTATGGCAAGAAGAAGTGATCTATTAGGAGGTCGAGACACTCCTTTAACTACTTCCATGATGGAAGTTGTTCAAGCGATCTTGAAGATGATGAAGGCAGGTGAAAGTCTTGCATCTGCATTCTTGGTTCTCAAAGTCTTGCATCTCTAGAAGGTCTTGCATCTCAAGAAGGTATTGCAACTCAGTCTTGCTTCCCAGTATGGAAGTTCAAGAAGAAGTTCTGATTCATTTTCTTCATCTCCACAACAATCTGTTCACGATTCTCAACCGAGAAGCGATCACCAATTCAAGGAGATGATCCACATACTATACCTCGTGAAGGTTTAACCTTTGGATAATTATGCTTTGACAAGGGAGTTAGTCAAGTTGGCGAAGACTCTCGAGGCTCAAGCAAAAGCAGTTAAGAGGTTGATGCTCAAGTATAAGAGGTTAAAGAATTTTGTTCGCCTTTTATCAAGCGTTATCGCTTATGGGTTAAGGAAGAACACAAGCGAAGGCGGTTTAAGAAGAAACACAAAGGCAAAAGGTTCCTCAACCATCTTACGTCCAATTGGGAGGAAGTTAGAAGAAAAGAATTTGAAAGAAGATGTTAAGGAGAAAGAACCTCAAGGTCTTGAAGAGCATGATGTCATTGAAAGTCTTGAAGAAGAAAGATCCGAAGATCAAGGTCTTGAACAACAAAGTCTTGCTTTCTTTGGAACTCATGAGACAAGAATTGGTTACACCAAGAGTATTAGATTTTGAAGAGAAGGCGGTCCTTTAACTATTCCACATGAAGAACAAGTCGGTCCCTCAACAAGCTGCTATACCAAAGGAAGTTGATACACCTCAAATAATACATCTTGCTAGTGATGATGAATTTATTGCAACTATTTTGCATGATTTATCAAAGCCAAGGGCATTACTATTCGAGAGTGCAAGAAGAGGAACAATCAAGAGTTTCTCAACTCGCTATTGATCCTAAGGATAAAGGAAAAGGTGTTTTGGTAGAAGTAAAGAAGAAGAAACCAACTTTAGCACAGTTAAGAGTCAGCCAAGATGCTTTGAATGAACAAGCGACTAGAAAGATTCAAGAAGAAATAAATGCTAAAGATAGAGAAGCTAAGGAAGTGAAGAAGCTCGAGAATAGAAGCGACTAAGAAGTTGCAAGAGGAATTGAATCTTGAAGCTAGTGAACATTTAGAGTCACTGTTCTTGTTTCTTTTATGCCTAGAAAACCAAATCTTGCTAAAGAAAGAAATGCAATGATGGCTTATTTGAAAAGTCGAGGATATAAAGGATTACGGTGAAGCATGTTGATATGAAAAGATTATATGATCTTTGAGGCTGAAGCTTATAAGAAGGATGTTGCAAGTATTAAAGATTTTAAAGATGAAGCTACTTGGTGAAGCAGAAAGAAAGAAAAGTTTGAAAAGAAAAAGGAAAGCGAAG
The DNA here is from genome assembly GCA_022545495.1 of Chrysanthemum lavandulifolium. NCBI lineage: Eukaryota > Viridiplantae > Streptophyta > Magnoliopsida > Asterales > Asteraceae > Chrysanthemum > Chrysanthemum lavandulifolium. Next base: position 840,939 of record JAHFWF010000056.1, read on the forward strand.
TTGAAGATAAGCAAGTTTTCGAAGAAAGAAAAGTTGAGTTAAGATCTCGAAACTAAGGATGAATTAAGAAATTATCTCGAATAGTAGATTTTGAATATTCGGAGAAGATGCGGACATGAAGATGAACATATTATACCTCGTGAAGGTTTAACCTTTGGATAATTATGCTTTGACAAGGGAGTTAGTCAAGTTGGCGAAGACTCACCGAGGCTCAAGCAAAAGCAGTTAAGAGGTTGATGCTCAAGTATAAGAGGTTAAAGAATTTTGTTCGCCTTTTATCAAGCGTTATCGCTATGGGTTAAGGAAGAACACAAGCGCTTGAAGGCGGTTTAAGAAGAAACACAAAGGCAAAAGGTTCCTCGACCATCTTACATCCAATTGGGGAGGAAGTTAGAAGAAAGAATTTGAAAGAAGATGTTAAGGAGAAAGAACCTCAAGGTCTTGAAGAGCATGATGTCATTGAAAGTCTTGAAGAAGAAAGATCGAAGATCAAGGTCTTGAACAACAAAGTATCGCTTTCTTTGGAACTCACAGACAAAATTGGTTACACCAAGAGTATTAGATTTTGAAGAGGAAGCGGTCCTTTAACTATTCCACATGAAGAACAAGTGGTCCTCGACAATTGTTATACCAAAGGAAGTTGATACACCTCAAATAATACATCTTGCTAGTGATGATGAATTTATTGCAACTATTTTGCATGATTTATCAAAGCCAAGGGTACATTACTATTCCAGAGTGCAAGAAGAGGAATAATCAAGAGTTTCTCAACTCGCTATTGATCCTAAGGATAAAGGAAAAGGTGTTTTGGTAGAAGTAAAGAAGAAGAAACCAACTTTACACGTTAAGAGTTGCTCAAGATGCTTTGAATGAACAAGCGACTAGAAAGATTCAAGAAGAAATAAATGCTAAAGATAGAGAAGCTAAGGAAGTCAAGAAGCTCGGAATAGAAGCGACTAAGAAGTTGCAAGAGGAATTGAATCTTTGAAGCTAGTGAACATTTAGAGTCACACTGTTCTTGTTTCTTTTATGCCTAGAAAACCAAATCTTGCTAAAGAAAGAAATGCAATGATGGCTTATTTGAAAAGTCGAGGATATAAAGGATTGCGGAAGAAGCATGTTGATATGAAAAGATTATATGATCTTGAGGCGGAAGCTTATAAGAAGGATGTTGCAAGTATTAAAGATTTTAAAGATGAAGCTACTTGGACCAAGCGAGAAAGAAAGAAAAGTTTGAAAAGAAAAAGGAAAAGCGAAGTTGAAGATAAAGCAGTTTTCAAAGAAAGAAAAGTTGAGTTAAGATGCGAAACTAAGGATGAATTAAGAAATTATCTCGTAATAGTAGATTTTGAATATTCGGAGAAGATGCGAGACATGAAGATGAACATATTATACCTCGTGAAGGTTTAACCTTTGGATAATTATGCTTTGACAGGGAGTTAGTCAAGTTGACGAAGACTCACCGAGGCTCAAGCAAAAGCAGTTAAGAGGTTGATGCTCAAGTATAAGAGGTTAAAGAATTTTGTTACGCCTTTTATCAAACGTTATCGCTTATGGGTTAAGGAAGAACACAAGCGTAGAAAGCGGTTTAAGAAAAACAAAGGCAAAGGTTCCTCAACCATCTTACGTCCAATTGGGAGGAAGTTAGAAGAAAAGAATTTGAAAGAAGATGTTAAGGAGAAAGAACCTCAAGGTCTTGAAGAGCATGATGTCATTGAAAGTCTTGAAGAAGAAAGATCGAAGATCAAGGTCTTGAACAACAAAATCTTGCTTTCTTTGGAACTCACAGACAAGAATTGGTTACACCAAGAGTATTAGATTTTGAAGAGGAAGTGGTCCTTTAACTATTCCACATGAAGAACAAGTTGGTCCTCGACAAGCTGCTATACCAAAGGAAGTTGATACACCTCAAATAATACATCTTGCTAGTGATGATGAATTTATTGCAACTATTTTGCATGATTTATCAAAGCCAAGGAACATTACTATTCGAGTGCAAGAAGAGGAACAATCAAGAGTTTCTCGACTGCTATTGATCCTAAGGATAAAGGAAAAGGTGTTTTGGTAGAAGTAAAGAAGAAGAAACCAACTTTAGCACGAGTTAAGAGTCAGCTCAAGATGCTTTGAATGAACAAGCGACTAGAAAGATTCAAGAAGAAATAAATGCTAAAGATAGAGAAGCTAAGGAAGTGAAGAAGCTCGAATAGAGAAGCGACTAAGAAGTTGCAAGAGGAATTGAATCTTGAAGCTAGTGAACATTTAAGTCACTGTTCTTGTTTCTTTTATGCCTAGAAAACCAAATCTTGCTAAAGAAAGAAATGCAATGATGGCTTATTTGAAAAGTCGAGGATATAAAGGATTACGGTGAAGCATGTTGATATGAAAAGATTATATGATCTTTGAGACCGAAGCTTATAAGAAGGATGTTGCAAGTATTAAAGATTTTAAAGATGAAGCTACTTGGTGAGCAAGAAAGAAAGAAAAGTTTGAAAAGAAAAGGAAAAGCGAAGTTGAAGATAAGCAGGTTTTCAAAGAAAGAAAAAGTTGAGTTAAGATCGAAACTAAGGATGAATTAAGAAATTATCTCGAATAGTAGATTTTGAATATTCGGAGAAGATGCGAGACATGAAGATGAACATATTATACCTCGTGAAGGTTTAACACGGATAATTATGCTTTGACAAGGGAGTTAGTCAAGTTGGCGAAGACTCGAGGCTCAAGCAAAAGCAGTTAAGAGGTTGATGCTCAAGTATAAGAGGTTAAAGAATTTTGTTACGCCTTTTATCAAGCGTTATCGCTATGGATTAAGGAAGAACACAAGCGCGAAGGCGGTTTAAGAAGAAACACAAAGGTAAAGGTTCCTCAACCATCTTACGTCCAATTGGGAGGAAGTTAGAAGAAAAGAATTTGAAAGAAGATGTTAAGGAGAAAGAACCTCAAGGTCTTGAAGAGCATGATGTCATTGAAAGTCTTGAAGAAGAAAGATCACGAAGATCAAGGTCTTGAACAACAAAATCTTGCTTTCTTTGGAACTCATGAGACAAGAATTGGTTACACCAAGAGTATTAGATTTTGAAGAGGAAGTCGGTCCTTTAACTATTCCACATGAAGAACAAGTGGTCCTCAACAAGCTGCTATACCTGAGGAAGTTGATACACCTCAAATAATACATCGCTAGTGATGATGAATTTATTGCAACTATTTTGCATGATTTATCAAAGCCATGGTACATTACTATTCGAGGAGTGCAAGAAGAGGAACAATCAAGAGTTTCTCAACGCTATTGATCCTAAGGATAAAGGAAAAGGTGTTTTGGTAGAAGTAAAGAAGAAGAAACCAACTTTAGCACGGTTAAGAGCGCTCAAGATGCTTTGAATGAACAAGCGACTAGAAAGATTCAAGAAGAAATAAATGCTAAAGATAGAGAAGCTAAGGAAGTGAAGAAGCTCGAATAGAAGCGACTAAGAAGTTGCAAGAGAATTGAATCTTGAAGCTAGTGAACATTTAGAGTCACTGTTCTTGTTTCTTTTATTCCTAGAAAACCAAATCTTGCTAAAGAAAGAAATGCAATGATGGCTTATTTGAAAAGTCGAGTATATAAAGGATTGCGAAGGTGAAGCATGTTGATATGAAAAGATTATATGATCTTGAGACTAAAGCTTATAAGAAGGATGTTGCAAGTATTAAAGATTTTAAAGATGAAGCTACTTGGTGAAGCAGAAAGAAAGAAAAGTTTGAAAAGAAAAGGAAAAGCTGAAGTTGAAGATAAACAGGTTTTCAAAGAAAGAAAAAGTTGAGTTAAGATCTCGAAACTAAGGATGAATTAAGAAATTATCTCGAATAGTAGATTTTGAATATTCGGAGAAGATGCGGACATGAAGATGAACATATTATACCTCGTGAAGGTTTAACTTTGGATAATTATGCTTTGACAAGGAGTTAGTCAAGTTGACGAAGACTCCGAGGCTCAAGCAAAGCAGTTAAGAGGTTGATGCTCAAGTATAAGAGGTTAAAGAATTTTGTTCGCCTTTTATCAAGCGTTATCGCTTATGGGTTAAGGAAGAACACAACCAAGGCGGTTTAGAAGAAACACAAAGGTAAAGGTTCCTCGACCATCTTACGTCGATTGGGGAGGAAGTTAGAAGAAAAGAATTTGAAAGAAGATGTTAAGGAGAAAGAACCTCAAGGTCTTGAAGAGCATGATGTCATTGAAATCTTGAAGAAGAAAGATCGAAGATCAAGGTCTTGAACAACAAAATCTCGCTTTCACTGGAACTCACAGACAAGAATTGGTTACACAAGAGTATTAGATTTTGAAGAGAAGCGGTCCTTTAACTTTTCCACATGAAGAACAAGTGGTCCTCAACAATCTGCTATACCGGAGGAAGTTGATACACCTCAAATAATACATCTTGCTAGTGATGATGAATTTATTGCAACTATTTTGCATGATTTATCAAAGCCAAGGGTCATTACTATTCCAGGGAGTGCAAGAAGAGGAACAATCAAGAGTTTCTCAACTCGCTATTGATCCTAAGGATAAAGGAAAGGTGTTTTGGTAGAAGTAAAGAAGAAGAAACCAACTTTAGCGAGTTAAAGAGTCTCGCCAAGATGCTTTGAATGAACAAGCGACTAGAAAGATTCAAGAAGAAATAAATGCTAAAGATAGAGAAGCTAAGGAAGTCAAAGCTCGAATAGAAGCGAGCTAAGAAGTTGCAAGAGGAATTGAATCTTGAAGCTAGTGAACATTTAGAGTCACTGTTCTTGTTTCTTTTATGCCTAGAAACCAAATCTTGCTAAAGAAAGAAATGCAATGATGGCTTATTTGAAAAGTCGAGTATATAAAGGATTGCGAAGTGAAGCATGTTGATATGAAAAGATTATATGATCTTTGAGGCTGAAGCTTATAAGAAGGATGTTGCAAGTATTAAAGATTTTAAAGATGAAGCTACTTGGATCAAGCGGAAAGAAAGAAAAGTTTGAAAAGAAAAGGAAAAGCGAAGTTGAAGATAAGCAGGTTTTCAAAGAAATAAAAAGTTGGGTTAAGATCGAAACTAAGGATGAATTAAGAAATTGTCTCGAGAATAGTAGATTTTGAATATTCGGAGAAGATGCGAGACATGAAGATGAACATATTATACCTCGTGAAGGTTTAACACTGGATAATTATGCTTTGACAAGGGAGTTAGTCAAGTTGACGAAGACTACTGAGGCTCAAGCAAAACAGATTAAGAGGTTGATGCTCAAGTATAAGAGGTTAAAGAATTTTGTTACGCCTTTTATCAAACGTTATCGCTTATGGGTTAAGGAAGAACACAAGCGCCGAAGGCAGTTTAAGAAGAAACACAAAGGCAAAAAGGTTCCTCAACCATCTTCTGTCCAATTGGGGAGGAAGTTAGAAGAAAAGAATTTGAAAGAAGATGTTAAGGAGAAAGAACCTCAAGGTACTGAAGAGCATGATGTCATTGAAATCTTGAAGAAGAAAGATCGAAGATCAAAGTCTTGAACAACAAAATCTCGCTTTCACTTTGGAACTCATGGACAAAATTGGTTACACCAAGGTATTAGATTTTGAAGAGGAAGTGGTCCTTTAACTATTCCACATGAAGAACAAGTGGTCCTCGACAAGCGCTATACCGGAGGAAGTTGATACACCTCAAATAATACATCTTGCTAGTGATGATGAATTTATTGCAACTATTTTGCATGATTTATCAAAGCCAAGGGTCACATTACTATTCGAGTGCAAGAAGAGGAACAATCAAGAGTTTCTTGATATGTGCTAAACCGGTCAAGTCTAATCACACAAGCTAGCCACTTGTGAATGGCTAACCGTAATAGACTTAAAAGCGCTTAAAACACAAATACAATGAAGTCCGGAGAATACGGTGGATTCCTGTGTCGTTAAGTCCACGGAGACTCAATGGTGTGTAAACACTGATCGACGATAGAATGATCACTAATGATAGTGATCGATGAAGGAATTGGATGGATAATTACGCTCACCGAAAATGTTTATAAAATAAAGCGACTTAAATGCAAATTAAGAAAATTAAAAGATAAAATATATTAAATAAACGCTATCACTATATTTAAAATGATGAGCGTTTAAAACTTAAAACTTCGTTTTAAAATAAAATTACGTAAACGTACAAAATAAAAAGTGAAACTTACAATATAAATCCTAAAATATGAAAAATACATTTTACAATCCTAATGATAAAGAAAATATTTATAAAAAGAAAATTATTTTATAACTATTTATCTAATTATTATTAATTAAAAACTATTTATTAAGTATTTAAAATGTACTAAAATATAAGAAAATACAAATTTAACCTAGAAAATGAAATTATAACTTAGAAAAATCTAAAATATGATAAAACTTATTTTAAAACTGAAAATATATTTTTTTAGACTTTTTATATATTTATTATTAGTTTAATACTATTTAAAACTAATTAAAATGCTAGAAAATACTATTTAAGCTAAGAAAATTATGGAAAAATACTTTTTATGACTTTTATATTTATCTTAACTTTAGAAAAATGAAAAATTATTTTTTTGAACCTTTTCTTAATTTTTTTTTATTAAATGCTATTTTAAAATGCTTAAAAACTAATTTAAATTAAGAAAAATAGCAAACAAGCTTGGAAAAATATGAAAATTTCAGGAAAACTCTAAAATATTATTAGGAAGCTAGGAAAATGGAAAAACAGATGCTTGTTTGGAGGAAATAAGCGATGTGGAATGTGCTTAAAATAAGCACTTCAAAAAGCCAAAAGCTACCAAATGACAACCACATCGAAGCGAAGCTTGGATATACTATAAGAACCAAAATGCAACTAGTAGCAACAAGCCACAACCTCTGGATATCAATGTACTGATTTGATGATTTGAACTTTAAAACAAAAGCAGGTGAGAGGGTGGCTACTTTGGGCTTAGAAATAAGCAACTAGATAAGCTGGAAATAGGAAAACAAAAGAAGGGACTTAGAGTAGACCTGGTTGGCTATCTAATATCCAAAGCTCAGACTTAGATGAGCTCAAATGAGCTCAATACAAAAGCTACAAAAGTTGCAAAATCCCTGTGCAGGCTTAATGCCCTGCACAGGGCAGTTGACACCATAATGACAAGCTCTTATCAAGCTTATAGAAAATTTGCAAAAAATACACAAAAATCATAACAATAAACTAGACCAGGGGAAGTTTTAAAAACCACCATTTTCATTGAAATTGGCCCAGAGATGAGCTCCTGAAAATTCTTCCTAGTTGAGCCAAAGCTGAGCTTTCAAGCTTTTGACTTTTTAAGCAAAAGCGAAAAGTTGACTATTACGAGTTTTGATCTTGATTTATGGATTGATTATGATCTATTAAGATGAAATGATCTTGAAATAAGCTAGCTCTAAGATTTTCAAACACAAAATAAGACTTTGGCTTTTGTAAAACTCATGAGATACATTGTTAAGGCGGATGGCAAGTGATTTTGACTTCGAGCTTAGCGAGCACAAGTTAAAACGGTATGAGTTCAATAGGACTAAACAAGCATAAACCAACAAACTTCTACCACTACACAAACTTAAATCACAGACAAAGCCTTCCTTCCAAACACCCTGTTAAGGCAGATTTGAACTTAAACCTATACCAACTAATGAACCAACATGTAATGAAGATCAAACTAAGTTTACTAAACCTAATTACAACTATATAAACACATTTATTAATGATTACCACAGATACAGACAAGCATGCAATGCATATTAGAACTAAAATGAGAATGATACAAACAATACTACAAAAGATCCGGTTTGCTTGCAGGCGAATCAAACCAAATTCTACACTAACCTAACCTATTTTAAACCCTCCAAGTCGCATCAAACCATTCGACTTCCAAATTGCCCCATTTGACTTTTGTTGACCATGACTCAAAATGGCTTGAAAATTAAATGTAAGCTTTTAAAAGCTATGATAAGCTTATATAAGATTGTTTGAGTTAGAAAATAAGCTACTAGGAGCTTAAACATAAGAAATTGATACTAAACTTTATGTGATAACATGAAACTTAGAACTTATATGAAAACTTGAGATTGATACTTAAAAGTGACTTACAATGATTTGTTAAGCGAATTATGATACATAAAAGTCGAGATTACAATATTTGGACTTAAAACTAAAACATTAATTTAAAACGACATTAAGAAAAAACTACAAAACTAACTACTACCCACTCTCTACTCTTCTTTCTTCTTTTTATAACAAAATATCTTCCCCACTTGATTCTGAGCACTTCCCACTTGATCTCAGCCATTGAATTCATCAAAATTGCCATATGTCATATTTGGCGCCAAAAGTCTCTTAAGCAGGTTTCAACCATTAATGGTTTTTGGGTGTATGTGGAGGTGGAGGGGGGACAAAGTAAGGTAGGGGAGATATGATAGGAGCAAGTGGATTTGAAAAAGGTGAACAAACGACTACGGTTTCGGTTTTCGACTGTGTGTGAAGGGGATGAATAGTACCCCTGGTTTTGGCGCCATTGACCTGTTTTGACCGAGGGAGTATTAACATTAAATGGGGTCGGGTCAAGGGATTGGGCGAGCTGGGATTGGGCTTGGATTTTGGATAAATAACATAAAAGGTCCGTTTGGTTTGATAGGTATACAAGGACCACAAATGCAAATCTGCCAACATGAGGGACCAAACTTGCAGTTTTTCCAAAGCTCTCACAAGGACCAAACTTGCCATAACTGAATAGTACAAGGATAACTTTTGCATAAGATTCCATTTTAAAACATCCAAGGACTACTTTTGCAATTTTCCAAAGTTTAGGGACCTTTCTTGCCAATTGACCAAAGAATCATTCAAGGACCAATTTTGACATTTTAGAATATTTTAGGGACCTTGAATGATAAAATTCCACATTTTGATATTCCAGGGACTAGTTTTGACAACTTTTAAAACTTGGGGACTAAAGCGCCAATTTTGCAAATTTGATCGTTTTCATCGATTTTGATATTTTGCATTTAAAACACATAAAACAACGATTTGTGATATTTTTATCATTTGATGTAATTCGAGTGTTTTCGGATGTTTTTGCAATTTAGATTATCAAAAATGATGGTATTTAGACACTCATCAATCCCCACATTGAGATATTGCTAGACCCTAGCAATGATTTGAAAAACTTGATAGATTTGAAAACTCTTTACCAAAAGCCATCACTTACGGAGTAGCCAATTGTTTTGATTCAAGTAAGAACCTTGGTACAACGATAACCAAATGATTTATTGGCAAATCATAAACCATATAACAGTTTGATGTGTCTTTACCGAAGCCGTACCATACGGACTAGCCAACTCTTAGATAAATTATCGTAATTATCTTTGGTGAGTGATTACCAATTATGGTTTTTCCATTGCCTTTACCACAAGCCATAATCTTGCGGGCTAGCCAACTCTTCACTTTTTAGGATATGGTGAGTTGAGAACCATACAATTTTGGGCAAATTGCAAGCCATATAAGCGGTTTGAGAAATCTTTACCAAGAGCCGTTTGCTCTGGATTAGCCAATCCTTTTGTCTTACCGACAAGGCGGATGATAACCAATTTGAGTAAGTGTAGAACATTACTCCAAAAAAAAAAAAAAAAAATTGGCCAAAAGCGGGGAATTGGGTAGATACTATATGAAATTCGTGAAATTCCCCAGCTTAGAAATGAATATTGCCCTCAATATTCAAAGTACTGCGATTATGCGAAACAAAGAACGTAAAGGGAAATACTACGCCATTATTTTAAAAGATTTTTTTTTTTTTTTTTTTATATATATATATATAACATGTGGGGCATCACCCCACACTTAGGTGGTAGAAAGGGTAAGAAGTCGGAAATATGGGTGAAAACCCATATGGTGTGTCTCTTGTTTTTGATTTCCAGTCGCTAGCTTGACTCGACCCTAATTCATTGGTTCATGGGAAGCAAAGTGGAAGAAACAATCTCCATCGGACTTTCATTCAAGATGTTTGGACAAACATTTGAAGCACGTGAAAGTTCCACACCGATGAGATATAGAGAGAAGGCTCAAAAATGATAATTGAAAATGCCGGGATCAAAAATAGTGTCCTCATTCAGAAGGAGAAAAGGGAAAGAGCAACCACACCATTTGTAAAGAATGGAATAAATATGTGCATCACAATGCATGTCCATTCTCATTAGAAAGAAGCAAATCACCATTTTGACATTTTAAGCTTAAATTTGAAGCTTGTATGGTGATTGGTAACAAAATTTCGGGAGGAGAGCTGAAACAGTTCTTCAATCAGCAGATTTTCAAGAAAAGGATGTCTCCTCCGAATCAAAGTAAGTATTGTCAATTCTGGGAATCGACTCATCACTAAGAAAATCATCGACCTCCTTCCAAAGTTGTTATCTTCCTCATACGAGTGAGAGAAGGAATGGAAGAGTCGGAAATGGGATAAGAAATGAGTGGATGATCATTATATAGGAGATTTCTAGTTTCTCCAAGATCGGCTTCAAAATCAAAGAGATCATCGTCACTTTCGATGAAAGTGGGTGATGTGAGTGAGTTCATCGGTGAACTCCTCAAGAAGAGGATCGAGGCGTGGAAGTGATGCCTTAACATACTCGATGTCTCCATAAGATTTACAATCATCGCTAAAATCGGAGAAAGTCTCAAATTGATCATTTGAACACTCGAGAGGGAAGAAGAATCACATAAGATCATAAATTCCTGTGACTCTCTCGGGATTGGGACAAGGTCCTCAACACTAGACTTTATAAATTCGTCAGATTCCTTTTCGAGGGAGCAGTGTCAAGATGCTCATCCCCGTGTTTAGAGAGTGAGTGGGAGCTTGGTGTGATAACAAATGATCGAGGAGTTGAGAAGGACTAGCATACATATGTTTTATACTTAACATTTGTTCTTGACTAGTAATTCCATCATAGTCTTTTCTCCACGATTTTCCACGGAAGGAATTTCAATGATGAACTTGATGAATCTGTACATAATTTACTAATATCAAGGGTAACATCATCATCATCATCATCGGGAATGAAAGCGGAATCGAGAGCTAGATTTGAATGCTTTTGTATTCTAATTGATTCCCTAATAGTGTTTTCAATGGAAATGCGGGAATCTAATTTAGCGACCGCTCTTGACTAACAAAACTTCCATGGATTTTCATTTGGATTATCTTGGGAGGACATAGCCGACTCTCCTTAAGTTCTTTTAATAACTCTAGAGTCTTGATAGAAGGTGCGTCGTAGTTTCATGAGGAGTCGCTTGAATCATTTGGTCTTGTGGAGGTTGGTTTTGATCACGAAGAGTCGTAATTGTTACAAGGAAATGGGTTCCTGTTTGACAATCCGAGCTAGGGTGAGAACCTCCACAATACTCACAACAAGAGAACCATGGTGCGTGAGTGGTATGTGTTGTAGTCATAATTGTTATCGGGAACACGCTCATGACAAGCGTGTTTCACGATTGACAATCGAGGGCGGAATGTGAACCACCACAGTACTACATAGCGATGTCTTCTTGAGTCTCACGATGTGGTAGGCGATGGAATAAATCGGTTGTGTTATGGTAGGAATAGGGATCTTGGTTATAAGCGAGACCCGTTTCTCGACTCCACCATGCTACAACCGGGGCGATTGCCACCATTATAAGGACCACCACACAATTGACAACCAAGAGGGTGAGGATAAGACATAGATAGAATCAAAGGTTAACGGAGGGTAAGAAATGAAGAATCAAAAGGTAAGAGGGTAAAGAGGAATATTTTTGGTATTTTTGAAAAACATGATAAAAACAAAGAATGAAAATATTTTTGGCGTTTTAACACTTTAGAAAAGTGTTAATGAACTTTGGATTTTCGATTAACTTTACAAAAACTTTTACAAAAGATGGGGTATGTGCAAGAATGGATCGAAAAGGCTAAACACACGCTAAAGCCTCCCGTGGCGCTAAATTTGATGCATGTTAAACCGGTCAAGTCTAATCACATGGTAGCCACTTGTGAATGGCTAACCGAATAGACTTTAAAGCGCTTAAAACACAAATACAATGAAGTCCGGGAGAATACGAGTGGATTCCCGTGTCGTTAAGTCCACGGAGACTCAATGGTGTGTAAACACTGATCGGACGATAGAATGATCACTAATGATAGTGATCGATAAGGAATTGGATGGATAATTACGCTCTTTGAAAAGGTTTATAAAATAAAGCGACTTAAATGCAAATTAAGAAAATTAAAAGATAAAATATATTAAATAAGCGCTATCACTATATTTAAAATGATGAGCGTTTAAAACTTAAAACTTACGTTTTAAAATAAAATTACGTAAGCGTACAAAATAAAAAGTGAAACTTACACAATATAAATCCTAAAAATATGAAAAATACATTTTACAATCCTAATGATAAAAGAAAATATTTAGAAAAGGAAAATTATTTTATAACTATTTATCTAATTATTATTAATTAAAACTATTTATTAAGTATTTAAAATGCACTAAAATATAAGAAAATACAAATTTAACCTAGAAAAATGAAATTATAACTTAGAAAATCTAAAATATGATAAAACTTATTTTAAAACTGAAAATATATTTTTTAGACTTTTATATATTTATTATTAATTTAATACTATTTAAAACTAATTAAAATGCTAGAAAATACTATTTAAGCTAAGAAAATTATGGAAAAATACTTTTATGACTTTTATATTTATCTTAACTTTAGAAAAATGAAAATTATTTTTTTGAACCTTTTCTTAATTTTTTTTTATTAAATGCTATTTAAAAATGCTTAAAAACTAATTTAAATTAAGAAAAATAGCAAACAAGCTTGGAAAAATATGAAAATTTCAGAAAACTCTAAAATATTATTAGGAAGCTAGGAAAAATAGAAAACAGATGCTTGTTTGGAGGAAATAGAAAGCGATGTAGAATGTGCTTAAAATAAGCACTTCAAAAAGCCAAAAGCTACCAAATGACAACCACATGAAATGAAGCTTGGATATACTATAAGAACCAAAATGCAACTAGTAGCAACAAGCCACAACCTCACGGATATCAATGCTTATGATTTGATGATTTGAACTTTAAGCTAAAAACGTTGAGAGGGTGGCTACTTTGGGCTTAGAAATAAGCAACTAGATAAGTGGAAATAGGAAAACAAAAGAAGGGACTTAGAGTAGACACTGGTTGGCTATCTAATATCCAAAGCTCAGACTTAGATGAGCTCACATGAGCTCAATACAAAAGCTACAAAATTGCAAAATCACATGCGAGCTTAATGCCTCGCACAGGGATGACACTCATAATGACAAGCTCTAATCAAGCTTATAGAAAATTTGAAAAATACACAAAAATCATAACAATAAACTAGACCAGGGAAGTTTTAAAACCACCATTTTCATTGAAATTGGCCCGAGATGAGCTCTTGAAAATTCTTCCTAGTTGAGCCAAAACTCGAGCTTTCAAGCTTTTGACTTTTAAGCAAAGCGAAAAGTTGACTATTCGAGTTTTGATCTTGATTTATGGATTGATTATGATCTATTAAGATGAAATGATCTTGAAATAAGCTAGCTCTAAGATTTTCAAACACAAAATAAGACTTTGGCTTTTGTAAAACTCATGAGATACTTTGTTAAGACAGATGGCAAGTGATTTTGACTTGAGCTTAGCGAGCGCAAGTTAAAACGGTATGAGTTCAATAGGACTAAACAAGCATAAACCAACAAACTTCTACCACTACACAAACTTAAATCACAGACAAAGCCTTCCTTCCAAACACCACTGTTAAGACAGATTTGAACTTAAACCTATACCAACTAATGAACCAACATGTAATGAAGATCAAACTAAGTTTACTAAACCTAATTACAACTATATAAACACATTTCAGCTAATGATTACCACAGATACACAGACAAGCATGCAATGCATATTAGAACTAAAAATGAGAATGATACAAACAATACTACAAAAGATCGGTTTGCTTTGGGCCAAATCAAACCAAATTCTACACTAACCTAACCTATTTTAAACCCTCCAATTGCATCAAACCATTCGACTTCCAAATTGCCCCATTTTGACTTTTGTTGACCATGACTCAAAATGGCTTGAAAATTAAATGTAAGCTTTTAAAAAGCTATGATAAGCTTATATAAGATTGTTTGAGTTAGAAAATAAGCTACTAGGAGCTTAAACATAAGAAATTGATACTAAACTTTGTAACAGTAACATGAAACTTAGAACTTATATGAAAACTTGAGATTGATACTTAAAAGTGACTTACAATGATTTGTTAACTGAATTATGATACATAAAAGCTGAGATTACAATATTTGGACTTAAAACTAAAACATTAATTTAAAACGACATTAAGAAAAAAACTACAAAACTAACTACTACCCACTCTCTACTCTTCTTTCTTCTTTTTATAACAAAATATCTTCCCCACTTGATTCTGAGCACTTCCCACTTGATCTCAGCCATTGAATTCATCAAAATTGCCATATGTCATATTTGGCGCCAAAAGTCTCTTAAGCAGGTTTCAACCATTAATGGTTTTTGGGTGTATGTGGAGGTGGAGGGGGGACAAAGTAAGGTAGGGGAGATATGATAGGAGCAAGTGGATTTGAAAAGGTGAACAAAGCACTCGGTTTCGGTTTCGACTTGTGTGAAGGGATGAATAGTACCCACGGTTTTGGCGCCATTGACTGTTTTGACCGAGGAGTATTAACATTAAACGGGTGGGTCAGGGATTGGGCCGGTGGGATTGGCTTGGATTTTGGATAAATAACATAAAAGGTCCGTTTGGTTTGATAGGTATACAAGGACCACAAATGCAAATCGCCAACATGAGGACCAAACTTGCGCTTTTTCCAAAGCTCTCACAAGGACCAAACTTGCCATAACCGAATAGTACAAGGATAACTTTTGCATAAGATTCCATTTTAAAACATCCAAGGACTACTTTTGCAATTTTCCAAAGTTTAGGGACCTTTCTTTAATTGACCAAAGAATCATTCAAGGACCAATTTTGACATTTTAGAATATTTTAGGGACCTTGAATGATAAAATTCACATTTTGATATTCGAGGACTAGTTTTGACAACTTTTAAAACTTGGGGACTAAAGCGCCAATTTTGCAAATTTGATCGTTTTTCATCGATTTTGATATTTTGCATTTAAAACACATAAAACAACGATTTGTGATATTTTTATCATTTCGATGTAATTCGAGTGTTTTCGAGATGTTTTTCTTGATTTAGATTATACAAAAATGATGAGTATTTAGACACTCATCATTTCTCAACTCGCTATTGATCCTAAGGATAAAGGAAAAGGTGTTTTGGTAGAAGTAAAGAAGAAGAAACCAACTTTAGCTTACAGTTAAGAGTCAGCTCAAGATGCTTTGAATGAACAAGCGACTAGAAAGATTCAGAAGAAATAAATGCTAAAGATAGAGAAGCTAAGGAAGTCGAAGAAGCTCATAATAGAAGCGACTAAGAAGTTGCAAGAGGAATTGAATCTTTGAAGCTAGTGAACATTTAGAGTCACTGTTCTTGTTTCTTTTATGCCTAGAAACCAAATCTTGCTAAAGAAAGAAATGCAATGATGGCTTATTTGAAAAGTCGAGGATATAAAGGATTGCGGTGAAGCATGTTGATATGAAAAGATTATATGATCTTGAGGCCGGAAGCTTATAAGAAGGATGTTGCAAGTATTAAAGATTTTAAAGATGAAGCTACTTGGATCAAGCGAAAGAAAGAAAAGTTTGAAAAGAAAAAGGAAAAGCGAAGTTGAAGATAAGCAGTTTTCAAAGAAAGAAAAAGTTGAGTTAAGATCTCAAACTAAGGATGAATTAAGAAATTATCTCGAATAGTAGATTTTGAATATTCCGAGAAGATCAGACATGAAGATGAACATATTATACCTCGTGAAGGTTTAACACTTGGATAATTATGCTTTGACAAGGGAGTTAGTCAAGTTGGCGAAGACTACTCGGGGCTCAAGCAAAAGCAGTTAAGAGGTTGATGCTCAGTATAAGAGGTTAAAGAATTTTGTTACGCCTTTTATCAAGCGTTATCGCTTATGGGTTAAGGAAGAACACAAGCAAGAAGGCGGTTTAAGAAAAACACAAAGGCAAAGAGGTTCCTCAACCATCTTACATCCAATTGGGAGGAAGTTAGAAGAAAAGAATTTGAAAGAAGATGTTAAGGAGAAAGAACCTCAAGGTCTTGAAGAGCATGATGTCATTGAAAGTCTTGAAGAAGAAAGATCGAAGATCAAGGTCTTGAACAACAAAGTATCGCTTTCTTTGGAACTCACAGACAAGAATTGGTTACACCAAGAGTATTAGATTTTGAAGAGGAAGTGGTCCTTTAACTATTCCACATGAAGAACAAGTCGGTCCTCGACAATTGTTATACCGGAGGAAGTTGATACACCTCAAATAATACATCACGCGGTGATGATGAATTCATTGCAACTATTTTGCATGATTTATCAAAGCCAAGGGTCACATTACTATTCTAGGAGTGCAAGAAGAGGAACAATCACGAGTTTCTCAACTCGCTATTGATCCTAAGGATAAAGGAAAAGGTGTTTTGGTAGAAGTAAAGAAGAAGAAACCAACTTTAGCACGAGTTAAGAGCTCAAGATGCTTTGAATGAACAAGCGACTTGAAAGATTCAAGAAGAAATAAATGCTAAAGATAGAGAAGCTAAGGAAGAAGAAGCTCATAATAGAGAAGCGACTAAGAAGTTGCAAGAGGAATTGAATCTTTGAAGCTAGTGAACATTTAGAGTCACCATTCTTGTTTCTTTTATGCCTAGAAAACCAAATCTTGCTAAAGAAAGAAATGCAATGATGGCTTATTTGAAAAGTCGAGGATATAAAGGATTGCGAAGTTGAAGCATGTTGATATGAAAAGATTATATGATCTTTGAGGCCGAAGCTTATAAGAAGGATGTTGCAAGTATTAAAGATTTTAAAGATGAAGCTACTTGAACCAAGCAGAAAGAAAGAAAAGTTTGAAAAGAAAAGGAAAAGCGAAGTTGAAGATAAAGTTTTCAAAGAAAGAAAAAGTTGAGTTAAGATCGAAACTAAGGATGAATTAAGAAATTATCTCGAATAGTAGATTTTGAATATTCGGAGAAGATCTGAGACATGAAGATGAACATATCTCATAATACTACTTTTGAAGTTGTGAATTCTAAAGAAGGAAACTATTTGATGTTTCATAGAAGATGAAAGCTTGAGTATTCAACAGATTATGGGATTTATTGCATATTATAGATAGAGTGGATCTATTCTATTTATATCATGTGGTGAAAGAATATTTTGAACATCATTCATTAGAAGGAATTGGTTTTTTACTTGGAATCTCTGTTGCATGGGAAACCGATGAGCAGTAGTGATGAAATTTGGAAGAATCAAGAGAGCTGGGAAATTGTTTCTTTGGAGATTTTTGAAGAATCTGGAGTTCATGTTCTAGAGTTGGAAAATGGCACAATGATTCACATGTTTGCGATAGAAGATATCCTCTTACAGCTTGATCTTATGAGGAGGATGCTAGAGCATGAAATGGAGCTTGAAGAGGACAATGAAATTGCTTGTATGGTCATCAATTTGTTTATCAACCGGACTACTATTGCGTAAGATAATGAATAAGCGGTATGAGACTTAATTGAATAAATTATTTTGATAAATCGAGACTTTATTCAAATCACTGTGACAACAGTTACTTTAATCAAAGTCTTGCTTGCGACTTTAACCGAGATAAGTGAGTTTTGAAGAAAACTTTTGTTAAGTAATAAATATTTTGAAACAAAGGTTGAATAAATGGTTTTGAGATGATAATATAAATAGGTTATCAATCCACCATGGTTACAAAAGAATTGACTAATCCATGAGCAAACGGCTCGTAAAGATATATCAAATCCGTTTTAGTTGACAACTTGCTAATAAGTTGGATGGTAATCAACTCACCATATCGATAATGTGAAGAGTTGGCTAGCCCACAAAAAAAATGGCTTGTGGTAAAGGCGTGGAAAAACCATTATATGGTAATTAGTTCACCATGATGAAAGAATTAACTAGTCCGAAGGGTACAACTTTTGGTAAAGACAAAACAAATGCATTGATAGGCGATGATTTGCTAAAAATCATATAGTTATCGATGTACCATGGTCTTACACACCAAAACATTTGGCTACTCGAGTTAATGGCTTTGGTAAAGAGATCTAAATCCATTAAATTTTCAATGATTTACCTCTGCGGGAGTTTACACACCGAAGTGATGAGAATAGTTTGCAACTTAAAGCGAATAAATGTACAAATTGTCATATGTTCTTTGTGTTCTTTGAAAAGATGAAGCTTGTTGGATGATCTTTGTAAAGAATATTTCTAAAGATACTTTGACTATGATCGAAACTACAAAGATACAATCAAAGACAAGGACACAATCTGTTCTCAAAGATGAAACCGATAAAGATAAATTTACAAAGGAACTTGAAGTCAATCAAGTAGAATTCAAGTTGGGGAGGATTATTGGGATATGAAAGTCTTTGAAGATTGACAGAGAGATAAAGTCTTGTAAATTATAAAATCTTGGAAAAGTCAAAGAGTCAAAATCTTGCTTAATGATAAAGTCAAAATCTCATCACGAAGTCAAAATCTTGCAAGATCAAAGAAGCTGTTTATTGATTTATAGAAAGTCTTGTAATTCTAGAATATTCTATGTTAGATTACTTGACGTACAAGGATACATATTGTAAACCGACTAGGATATCCTTGAGCCTATAAAAGGACTCCTAGATTGGCATTAGATGTACGAGTCTTAGAGTTAA